>JAKUCV010000495.1:0-59257 GCA_028386065.3 Turnera subulata | reverse complement strand
GTGTAGCGTGTCTAGAATCACAAAGTATGTGTTATACAGAGTTCGTGTAAACTTCAGATTCTTGCTGTTATTGTGACTTGGTTTTATTTACGGTTTAAGTATATGTATACTTGCTTATGGATTTTACCCGGTGAGCACTTCGGACTCACCCCTCGCCTGCGCGACCTGGTCGCGTAGATTAATTGTGCGTAGCTCAGGAGCGTTCGAGGCAAGCTGTGGTGCACCTTCTGCCAGGCCCGGATCCACCCTGCGTTGCATTATGTCCGTATCATTATTTATTGTTGTGTTGTATTAAGACTTCCGCTGCTTGCTGTTGTAACTTAATTATCATAAAAAAATAATAATACATTAAACAACAATCGAAATTGTAGTTCCCCAATTTTACTAAAAATTGTAGTTCCCCAATTTTACTAAAAACGAAATTGTAGAAAAAAAACAATCAGATTAAAAACGGAAATTCTAACTTAATTATCATACAAAAAATAATAATACATTAAATAACAATCGAAATTGTAGTTCCCCAATTTTACTAAAAGCGAAATTTTTGAAAAAAAACAATCAGATTAAAAACAGAAATTCTAATCAAACCAAAATTCTAGTTTAGAGGAAAAAAAACAAACCAATCTTATGAAACAAAAAGGATAGAATATATATCTTAGGACTGTATCATTAAAAAAAAAATTCTGGAGAGTACTAATCTTGCTAAAAAATCTAATTAGGTATCTTGCTAAAAAAATCTGATCGTGTATAATTAGATTTTTTTCTTAATTCTAATTGGGATAATTATAATGAAAATAAGGGTCAATCAAACAACACCTAAAACCCTCCATATGGCAAAAAACAAAGACCTCAAAGCCTACACATGGCAAAAAAGCAAGACTCTAAAAATCCTATATGTCAAAACCTGGTGAGGGATTCAGCTATTAATATATATAATAGATTTGTGTAACCGTCTTTGCTTTTTGTCTCCTTCAGGTTAAACAGAGAGGCTGTTCATATGTTGAGGAGTTGATTTGTAATTAAAAACAATCTCCCAAAAGTGTGGACTATATATAAGTTGCATTGATGTTTGCAATCGTACGTAATAGATAGATTGTCATATATTTTGCGTAAAGCAACACCGATTCCCCATTGTCTACATATATATATGCCTTACTGTCACCCTTGAGCCAAAAAGCTTGACACAGTGAACTTGGAATATATAAGATATATATATCTACCCATTCATAGTCCAACATGAATAAACTCTTACAGAAATCTACCTTTTCAATTGCTTTCCGTTAACTCTGCCTTCTCCCTAAAGAAACCTCAAACTCCTTATCCATTATGATCCCCTGCGTTCATCATGTGAAGGAAGCAAGAATAATGGTGTCTTAAAGTTTGAGCGCTGAACCAGGAATCTGGCATATTTTATATTTTGTGTAAGACTAAGACCCCGGGAGATGGTTTTCATTTCTTTGCATGAAGGTTGCCTTTTGGAGAAAGCAAGCTCCTCTTATTACACACTTTATATATCCTCATCATCATATTATCCATGCATCTTTCCACCTGTGTCCAGTTTTCTCATCAATTGTACGCACTGCATTTCCCAAAGATAAATATTATCGTTTCTAGTTTTCCTTTTTTAGATGGATGGCGAAGAGAGGAAACAACCAATCCACAATGATGAGAGAAAACAAGCACCCAGGAGGCTCCCACATCCACTCCTCGAAGAAGTCCATTCGGATTTTGCCATGGCAATGACCCTGCAAGAGCAGCAGAGAGCTTTCATAGCCCTAACGAGCCTTGAAAGTGAGAGTGAAAGTGAAAGCGACGAAGAAGGAAGTAACAGTGATGCCAATGATTATGAATTCTTCGAAACCCATGATTTTGAAGCCGAGCTAGACTTCCTGCAGGAAGGAGAAGAAGAAGACAGTTACAGCGATGAAGATGAGGAGATGGAGATGGAGGAAGATGACATTGACCCTGATCAGCTAACTTATGAAGAGTTGATTGCACTGGGAGAGTTCATAGGGCAAGAGCACAAAGGATTGCCCATTAACGAAATCCCTGCACTCTTGCACCCGTGTAAGTACCAACCTTTAGAGACCAAAACGAGTATCCATCTCTGTGTGATTTGTCAAATAGAATACCAAGGTGGGGAGTCAGTGGTGGCCCTTCCCTGTCACCATCCCTACCATTCCCAGTGTATAACGCAGTGGCTTCAAGTCAACAAGATCTGCCCCATTTGCAGCGTTGAAGTTTCATCAGTACCGGCCCCAAGATGATGATGACCAGCTAGCTAGCAAATTAATGTTCATCCTACGTTAAATTTAATTGGCATAATTAAGTTTAAGCTTTCCCATGTCAAGAATCCCTTTGTAACAATATTAATTGCATCCGACTGAAATTGTGAATTAGTATCATTTATCCAAAAAAAAAAACGTGAATGATTTACTTTATTGTCTGCCTTTCTTTTCTTGTTCTTTTTCTCTTTTTTTTTTTTTTTTGGTTTTCCTCCAGCATCCGGCATGGGTCACCTCCATACAGAGGCATGAGATCGAACCGGCCCGGCATCTTATTTAATGGACGGACACTATTTATTCTAGATGGCTTACAAGTGCAAAGTATAAAACATTAATGATGATAACAATCACTTATTAGGGACCATCATGTATAAGAAGGAAAAGTTGGGGGGGTACGGTACTGGCCGAAATAATCTCAAGCCCAATGAGCAGAAGTCCATAATTTATATTACTCAATAGCCAAAAAAACCGGATAAAGGAAGGAGCCTGTACTAACCATGGTTATCAAAACCGGACCGGTTCATCCGGTTAACCCGGTTCAACTGCCTTTTCAGCAAAGCTCCGGTTTGGTTCACTGGAAAAAACCCCCTGTTACACAACCGTTTTGAACCGGTCGGTTTTTACGGTTTTTAACGAACCGGCCGGTTTTTACCGGTTGAACCTCTTTTTTTCATTTAAAAGTTTTAAAAATGGTGAGAGTAAGACTTGAACCCTTGACCTCCTAATAATATTTAAAATCATTAACCAACTAAACTATTACAAATTAGTGTTATCTTTACATAAGTTTTAGTATATATTGAGAATGACTTTAATTTTGACCATAAAATTATTATAATGAATATATTTTGACTGTTTTTTTAAAAAAATAATATATTTTAATAAAACAGTTGAACCCCGGTCGAACCCCGGTTTTCCTTGAACATCCCCTTCGTCGGTTCAATGGCCGGTCCGGTTTTCAAAACCTTGGTACTAACTAAGGGTTCCGTAGGAAGCTCTAGATATGGTTGTCTCGAGATTCAAGGTTTCTTGAGAAGCTCCACGGCAGCCCCGAAACCCAGGAAAGAACTCGAGAGTATTTCATTTGTCTAATGTTATACAGTAAATTTTTTGTGTAATTTTATCAGGACGATGGTTTTTGGTATAGGGTATGAACTATAGAAAGTAGCATATTCTATCATGTTAATGTAGCATGTTAAAATCTGTTGCAGAACAATTTCATATCAAATTACAACTAAATATAGCCAAGACAAATGCCCTAAACATTAAGTAAGGAAAAACGACTTGAACACAACACTTGTACATCTGGTTTGGATTTTCTAGAGTTTCAGTTTGTCCTTTGCGACCTCAATATGCAATCTTAAATCTTTTCCTTGGATACCATCCCGTTAGCTTTATTTTGTTAAATCATAACACTATATTATTTAACCCATTACAACACAACAATCAGAAAGGCCTATAAAGTAACAAATTTTACCATTAAGATATCAATACTTATATACAATTGAGAATCATGAGACACCACTGAAACATATTATACAATTGAGAGAAGTATACTGTCAAAGAAAAATTTGAGAGAAGTATTCAAATCAAAAAAAAAATAGAGGAGTTAAATATCAATACTTATTTATAATTGAATTTCCAGGAAAAGAACAAAAGACTTAGATCTACCAACACAACACATGTTTTCAAGTTGCTTTTACATTTTTACTCTTGAAAAAAATCGATGAGGCAAATGCATAAATCATGTAAAACAAACTATCATTGGCTCTTTGATAATTAATCGATTGCTACCCATTGCTATAGCTTTCCTCCTCCTTCAAACAAAAGTGACAATATCCTCATGAAGTGTGGTCAGGTTGAATATGTAGTGAAGCAAATTTCTGGCGGAGTTGACCAAAAAAATGAATAGAACTCTTGTAGAAAAATAGTTTCAGTTGCTCAATTGGAATAAGTTGTAACAAAAGCATCATAATTATATATTTCCTAGAAACAAATGTGGAATGAGGAATATTAAGAGTACAACAAACCTATACTGTCTAGTGAGATGATATAATTGATGCTTTCTTGCTTTTGAGGTGGGAAAAAAGTATTGAAAAGCAATGTATTCCATAATCGTAAACAATGATCTCCAGATTAACTATTTTCTAATGTAAGTATCTAACACTATCTCTAATACCTAATTTCTCAATATATCTAGAACTAATAAAAGATACCTACAACTAATAAAACAATGCAACAAACATTTAAACCGAGCTTTAAGACAGTTTGAGGAGAAAATATATGTGGAAAAGTTGAGATCTTATTACATTTAGATAATCTTAAAAATAAAGAAAATAGAGAATACTATTAAGAAGATTAGAAATTAGGAGAACAAACTAATAGAGTAAAGAGGAGAGAATACCTGACTTTGAAGCTAAGATTCACCTGCAAGATCTTAGAAGGGCAGACATTTTTGTTTCTGCAACAACATATCAAGAAGAACATCGATGCAATAAAGAGAGAGAAACAACCCAAACAACATTCAATATTTTGTTCTTGTTGATAAATCTAATAATTTTTAAGTGCCTGCTTAAGTTCAACCTCTTTAGATGAGATAGTCATATTGAGTTGGCGACATATATAGAGGGGAAAATCAAATGAGGTAATACCGATTTAGGCTACTTACCATGATGGAGAAAAAGTGATAGCAAACACAAACTAAATAATAAAATTTATGACTATACAATAAAATAAGATTATAGTAATTTTTAAAAATTATTTGGCCTATTTTTGTTACCTGAAAAGATATGCAGTGCACAACAACAGTACATTTTAGATATAAAAAAAAATAGAACAAAGTTGTATATGTGTTCTAATTTTAATAGAATTTGTTAAGAATAACAAGAATAATAACAAGACAATCTTAAGAAAAAATTAACTCTAAACCATTTATGTTTTATAATTAATACGTACTTTGAAGGAAGAATTCAAATCAACAAAAAAGCAAAGGTAGATCTCAATAATTATTTAGACTTGAAATTCAAGGAGAGGAACAAAATACTATGAAAAGAAAAATCTCATGGAATTACTTTAATTTTTTTATTGAAAGAATAGTAGCCTTAACCATGAAAAGAAAACCACACAGCTTCAAGTCGTGAAGCTTCAGAGAACAACAAAAACAATATTGACAAAATGTAAAGTGGGAGCCAGACAGAGATTAAAGGGGACAAGGATATTTTATCGGCTAGTAAAGTAAAGATGATTCTATATAGACTACATCATAGTGTGACATTCAGCAGATATGTTTGCTTCTGTTGGCAGTCTCAATCATTATTTTGTAATACACAATTTATTTGTAGATAGAAAAGGATGTTTCTAAATAGATTGCACCATAGCGTGGTATTCAGCAGATATGTTTGCTTCTGTTGAGTCTTCATAACGTGGCAGTCTCAATCAAATAATACATAATTTGTTAGTAGATAAAAAAAATAATTAGATGACCAAATAAATAATAATAATTAAATAAAGTAAGGATAAATTTGTCAATCATAAAATTTTTTAGGCAAATTTGTCATTTCACTTCATATGACCTTTCCATGTTTTAGTATGCAGCTTGAGTTACATCTGTTGTGGCCTGCAGGTGCGTCACTGCCGACAGCGTGGTCGCCGAGCTGAATGTTATCGTCACCGACGAAATTTGCCATTTGCTTGGATCTAAAAAAACAAAACCAAAAGAAAAAAATCTTCATTTACCAGTAGAGAAACAACTAACGAATAGGGATATGGGAGAAATTGTAAAAATAGGGATAAACACTGAGATATAGAGCACATCGAAGTAAATCGCCAATGTAAAGACACTGGAGACGTAAAAAAACAAAAAAAGAAAACTGGTAACTTGATTTCCCTTTTCGTGAAGAAAACATGTCTTACTATAGCTCCTCTAGATCTGGAGAGATGAACGATAAAATATTCATCCCGCTCAGATACAGAGCTAAATCGCAACCGTAAAGACACCTGAAAAAAAAAAAAAAGGAAACGGGTAACTCAATTTTCCTTTTCGTGAAGAAAACATGTCTGACTATAGCTCTTCCACATCTGGAGAGAAGAGCAATAAAATATTTATCCCGCTCAAATACAGAGCCATAGAAGTAAATCATCACCGTAAAGACACCTAAAAAAACAAAAAAAGAAACGACTAACTCGATTTCTCTTCTCGTGAAGAAAACATGTCTTACTATAACTCCTCCAGATCTGGAGAGATGAACAACAAAATATTCATCCCACAAGTGGATGTTGCATGCCACATAGTTAGAATTTGAATTTCTATAGCGACTAGGATTTTTTTCAGGAATATTTCCCAACGAGTAATCATGATAGAGTTGTATTTTTTTTTTTACTAAATATTTAGCAAAAACGATAGATTACACAAATAAATGTGATAAATAAAAGATGGCCGTAGAGATAAAAATAGGCATAAAAACATAATGAACTCTCGAAATAATGGGGAATTGTTGATGGTTTAGGGGCGACATTATGGATAATTATAAAGATTTAGATATAAAAAAATAATAATAGTAGCCGCGGCTTTCTTGTAAAATCACACGAGCACTTACAAATTACCATGTGTTTAATATTTTTGGATACAGGATGGATTGACCACTTGATTATGAGTTGATCCAAATTTCTCCGAACGATTAAGGAGGAATCATATCCCGAACCTCAGATCATTGACTGGAGACAGAAAACTAAGCATCAATAATTCTTTCCACTCATATTTGTTGACCTCAGCGATGGGATCGTAGCAGTATAAATGTATTTATATCTGTATCTATTCTTCCTGGTCAGAATTAATTTCGCACCAAAGCAGGCAGCCGCATAATTACACAAATGAAGGTTTTTGTTTACTCCAGGTAAGTATCGGGGGATGGATGATATTATTATATAATGGGGGTGTTTAATTTAGCGGCAGATCAGATGAGGTCATCCCATCGCGTGACTGCCTTGCCATTCATTCGGCTTTCCATCCACGTGACGCAGTCACAAGCCAATGTCATGAGTGACGTGGTGTGATCATAATTTCATGGTCATTACTGCTATGCTACATCAAGCCCACAAAGTTTAGTACACAGTTCTTTGTAACTAGTCTTCCCAGGCCCAAGGCGTGTCAATCCCTGGTTGGGTCTGGTGGGAAGGAGCGAGTGAGAGACCTTTGGGCTCGGGTATTAACGGCCACCGAAAGCGAACAAAGATATCGGGTATTATACATGTCCCCGCCCCCGCCCCCCGAGAGGAAAGAGGAAATCATAAGTGCACCCTTTTTTTCAATTTTGGTCGATGGCTCGTGTTTTCGTGTTGTTTGTTGCACCACCCCATCAAAAAAGTTTCTTTGAGAAAAATTTTGATGATGGTGTGAGGAGGAGAATCCATACAGAAAAAGATTGTCGGGCGTGGGAGTAGTGCGTGATTTGGCGCTTCATCCGGGACTTGCCTCGCAACTTCCCTCCCTTTATCCTTATCCGTCCATGCACTACATTTGACACGTCAATATTCAAACACCTCCCTCCTACCCCAAAAGTTGGTCCCCTTTTTCTTTTTCTTTTTTTTTTAACATCCTAAAAATTATCTATACTTCTTCCAAGTTATCCTCAATCCCTTGAAATTCAACCATGACTCTTTAAAATTCAATCTCTGAAAAAATGTCATCACACAATTATTACTAAAAATTAAAACTTTGAGGGGACTAAGGAAACTTAATTTGCATGCGGATGTGCACATGCGCTCAAATAAGTTACCGCTATTCCCCAACTCTGGTGAAAATCTGGATGGAGATATAAATAATCAATCCATTGAGGAGCAGAATATATTATATATTAGATGATGAGATTACTTGCTTTCTCTTTTTTCGATAGATTGCTTGCGTATTGGTGAATAAGCAACAAGAAACATGTGACCGGCACTACTTTTTTACATACAAAACCAAAATATCTGCTACTACATTGCTACCAGCTTTTACAAGTCAAACCCATTAGGCCATCACCATTGCCTATGACTTTGTATCGACAACTTCTCTTATGATCGGAATCTATACATATAGTACTACTTAGTCAAGCCAACCATTTTTTTCCTACTGGCATTTAACTGTTAAGGTAATAAATCCTAAACTTTACCCAGAGTCTTGTAACCTCTTACAGCGCGGATATATCTGTGTCAGTTAATTGTGGCCTCATTGGATTCCATCGTTTCAGGTCAAGTCAATTCTTTTCCATTTTTAAACGAAATGGTCAAATCAATCTAGTACTAGTACCAAATTTTGAAGCGTTTGGATGTGTAACAGTGAGAAATTAATATTACAGCCTTTATATTTGGCACCGGTATTGGTTCTTGCATATTTTTTTTAAAAAAAAACGATAAATATGATCACTGATTAGAAATCAAACCAGAAAAACAAGCACGAGGGATGGCAACACCCTCAACTCAACATCATGATTTAACATTGGTTCTTGCACAATGTTTATTTTCACCAAAAAAAATGCTTACCTACCAGTTTTGGTTGGGATGATCACATAGACACACATGCATGTATCCGCAATAAATCATATTTTCTGGTCTGACCTTTGCTTTGACAAAGAGGGAAACAAATTACTAGTAGTATTAGTTTTATTTTAATTAAAACTTACTACAATTCGAGTAACTTTAACATATTAAAATCGCTGACTTATTCATTTCATCCAGCTGTTTAATTAGAATGGAGTGATGGAAATAAGGGATCGTACACCCGGACTAGTAGTAATCAACGACGCTTTTCTAGCTGTTAGCAAGCATGGACTGTCGACAAATTACTACATTTGACAAGTCACCACACAACAATTTCCTTTTTTTTTTTTCTTTTTCCTATCTTTTATGGCATATTCGGCAAGTACCAAATATCCCGCATTTAACACCATCAATCAATTAATGATTTTCCACATGTCCAAATTCATCATCCCACATTCTGATTACGATTGCTCATCCGGTTTCCACATGTACAATTCATCGAGACATTCACTTTAGAAGAAAAATAAGAAAAATAAGAATTCCTTGTACTTATCTCTATCAACACTAATTCTCTCCGGTCGTCCTTCCAATATATGCCAAATCTAATAGTCTTCATCGTTTTTGTAGCATAACTCTTTCTTAGAGTGTGAAATGTGAGTTAATCCAAATTTAAAATAAAATAAAGAATAAACAGTTGGGCTTGACGGTAGTATCACATAGCTATTTGATTTGAAGATGTAAAAAGTCGAAAGAGACTTTGTAAAATAGTATCACATTTTTCTTCGATAAATAACATAGTTTCATGTTAAGTTACAGCTTATAATGTTAATCAGATTTTTTTTTGGAGCCATGATTTTAATCACATTAATTTACAGTAATCTGTTGAAGAAATAAAGCTAAGCTTTTTTTAATGGTGTTTGTTTGTTTGAATGACTAGGAGATCCGTTTTACACCCACTCCAAAAAGTAAAGCCAAAATCAGAAGAAACACAGAACACAGAGTGCCCTCTCACCACCGCACGTGGCTCTAGTCGGCTCTCTGACGTGGCCACACCATCCACCGTTTAACTGTCGGCTCATCCTCCAGGAAACAAACAAAAAACGCAAGCGCAAACAAATCCCGCCGACCCCACACACAGATCCCTAGGAGAAACCAGACGCATAAATTCATTATTTTTCTCTCTTTTCTTTTTTTTATTTTCTGTTAAAAACAAAAAGAAATTACTAATATGATTTCTGTCACTGCAACCGACTGACTGGCGCTTGCTTGCTCGCTCGCTCTCTCCCTCTCCACCCCATATATTTGTGAAAGCTTTATTCTTTATTTTATTTATTTTCTTTTCTTTTTCTTACAGTCCAAAACAAGTGGCGTAAGCAGTGACAAAATCACCCATCGACACGCTCGTACCCACAGTTCAACGCTCGCCACGTGGCCCCCCTCTCCCCAATACAAAATTACACTACTCCCGGAAAATACTTTGCTACTCCCAAACAGCAGCATCGCCCACGTGTATTCTAGAAACAACCCCCGCCACGTGTCCCCTCCGTTCCCCCTTATAAATTCAACCTTCGCCCTTGCGTTCTAAGTTTCAAGCGCCGCCACCACCAAATAGATCGAGATTCCCTAGTTAGGCAGAGAGACACAAGAGAAATACCATTTTACCAGGGGTTGAAACCCAAACAACACCACAGAGAAAGAAAAAAGAAGGAGAAGAAGAAGAAGAAGCAAAGAGGAGCATAGCATATATAAAAAGAAAAATGACAAAGGCAGCTATAGAGTTACCACCGGGATTCAGGTTCCACCCCACTGACGAGGAGCTGGTGATGCATTATCTGTGCCGCAAATGCGCAGCGCAGCAGATTGCCGTCCCCATCATCGCTGAAATCGATCTCTACAAGTTCGATCCCTGGGACTTGCCTGGTAAATATCTATATATTTTACTCCATCTATATTATTTTTACCTCTTCTTGATTTCACACACCACACACAGAGATTTTTGGCTTTCTCTTTTGATATTGTTGTTGTTCGAGGTCCAAAATGGAAAATGAAAACGACTGTTTGCTGGTCCAGGTATGGCCTTGTATGGAGAGAAGGAGTGGTACTTCTTTTCGCCGAGGGACAGGAAGTACCCGAACGGGTCGAGGCCGAATCGGGCGGCCGGGTCCGGGTACTGGAAGGCGACCGGAGCGGATAAGCCGATCGGGCGCCCCAAGCCTGTGGGAATAAAGAAGGCTTTGGTGTTCTACGCAGGGAAAGCCCCCAAAGGAGAGAAAACCAACTGGATTATGCACGAGTATCGCCTCGCCGAAGTGGATCGCTCTGCTCGCAAGAAGAACAGCCTGAGGGTACCATCCGCCATTCCCTTTTACAATCTTATTATCTTTTATTTATTCATTTATTTATTATTTATTAGCGTGGTTCTAAAATTTTCACGACTCTGTGATTGGTTGATGAAGTATTGTTTTGTTATATATGGTTAAATGGATATGCTTCGGGTTTAGGAGAGAAATGCACATGTATATATTCTTTCTTATCGTTGGTGTGATTTTGTGGTCTTGATCATGATTTTTGATTGTACCAACGGTCCTGATTCATCTACAGCTGGACGATTGGGTGCTCTGTCGCATATACAACAAGAAGGGCACTATTGAGAAACAACAGCAGCCGCCGCCACAGGTGACCAGCAGCTGCATGAGCAGCCAGAGGGGGAGCTCCGCAGACACAGCAATGGAAGAAGAGGTGAAGCCGAAGATCATGGCGCCTCCACCACCCTTACCGTCGTCGGCGTCGGTGGGGGTGAATGATTACGTGTACTTTGACAACTCGGATTCGGTGCCGAGGCTGCACACGGACTCGAGCTGCTCGGAGCAACAGGCGGTGTCGCCGGAGTTCACGAGCGAGGTGCAGAGCGAGCCCAAGTGGAAGGAATGGGCGGTGGGGGGAGACGTGAATGGCCTGGACTTCCTCGATAATTACGTAGATGCCAGCATGGGGGGATTGTCGTCGCAGCTGGGGGCGGCGGGGGCTAATACTCAGATGTCACCGCTCCAGGATATGTTCATGTACCTGCAGAAGCCGTTTTGAGGTGGAATATTGACTCGACGGGAAATGGAAATGTGTTGCTTTAATTCGGTGGCAAATCTCGCACGGTAACACGAGACTCAAAATGTCAGTGAGTGTACGTGTGCGGGTGAATTCTCGATGATGGATTGAATCATTTGGAGTACACAATTACAAACCAATTAGGGAAAAATTATCGCTGTGTGTATACTTGGTAGTGTTATTGTTGGGCTTTAGTAGCACCTTTTTTCCTTTTCAAGTAATCAATCTTTCCTTTTACAAGGCTAGTGGTTAAATTCGATGAGTAGTTTGGGCCCGCAGCCTAATTAGTCCTATTGTAGTTGTACCTTCGAGGGATAAGAAGATGCGAAATGATGACAACAGTAAAGATGTCTTGCGCCTTATGACCCTTATCTTTTCAAAATTACATGTGCCTGATTGATCGTGGAAGTCGAGTGATGGGAGCAACAAATACCTATCATTTTTTCTTTGTTTACAAAGAGAGCCAAAATATTAACCGAAGTGAACACTAAATATTAACCATGCCCTGTCGTGGAAACTAAGAAAAATCTATTGCAGAAATAGGTAGGCCTAGGAGGCGTAGAGCCAAAGCACAGGAGTAGCCAGATCAGGAGGATTTGGAGCTTTGGCATGAATTATTTTTGATTACATGAATTACCGATTACTGATTGGATTACTAGTTAGTGGAGACTGGCTTCAAACCCTATGGTTGTGGTGGTGATATGCATGGTATATTTCTTGTGTTTCTATATATTTATCTCTTGTGTTTTGTATATTTATTGTGCCTATATTTTAGCCTAATGGGCAGACTCTACTTTATCCAACATCTCTCACCCTTGTAAACATAATCATGAGAAATTGATTCTCATTTGAAATTGCAAACATCCATATAGAGAAGTAGAGCTGTGCAACCAGCGTACTATGAATCACATTAGGTATCTTTCGAAACTCTTAGTTATATAGATACATTATATTCACAAATGCACAGGTGAATACAAAACTAATGAGATTTCAGGTCCAGTTCGGCTTTGTCAGGGATGTGGCTTTGGGTAAAGCGTCGCCAGTTGCTAATTTCATGGGCAAACGCCATCTCTCCTAAGTGGTTGATTTAGATTCTAAAGATGATTGCGTCCCTCCTATGAAGAAGAGAAGGAAGTAGAGTGGGTGCGACTGTGAATCCATGATCCATCAACTACTTTGGTTTTGTTGCTTTTTCCCCTTGTACTCAAGAGGAGGTTATTACAAAGTACCTAATTGGCTGCAAGTAACCCTCTTGCCATGCTTACTTATGCTACCTCCCGAAAGGTAACACCAGTTGTTTCATGTGGCTTTGGTAAGTTATTGTGACAATGAGCTGCTTAAGTGCCAAAGAGTTACTCAAGCGGATGAGCTGAGGCATCTGAAGGACAACAAGGAGATCTTGAGAGGGCGTTTACATCAGGAGCAGGGAGAAAGAAAGAATCTCCAGGAAGATTTTAAGTTTAAATTAATTGTAAACTTTATTTTTGTCTCTGATGAGGGAATCAATTGGCCACATTTTGATGTTTGAAGTTATCTTCACAGGAAGATTTTCTTACTAAATTTCTCTTACTAACGGTTGTAAAAAATTACCATTACCATAGATACATCTTGACTTTGGTAGTTACATTAATATTTCCTAAGCAATCCCCATGTATATAAGTGGCAGATTGTTGTTTATGTTTCAACATGATTATGGAATATATATATTTTTTTAGAATCGAAGAGAACTTTCATTCAATCCAAATCAGATTACATCATGATTAGCAATAGCTAGTAGATGGGTTGGAAAATCGTCTAAAAAGAAGGATAAGAAAAAGGTTTCCTCAACACAGTGCCTAACAAGTTTTGCAGCTTCGTGTGCCGGTGTATTACATTGTCGTGGAATATGATGGAATGAAATATTATGAGGCTCTCTTGATAGATGACCAACCTGTGAAAGTACAAGGTTCAAGTAGGAAGAGGATGGGGCCAAGGAGTTAAGTTCCTGAATATCATATAGACAATCAGTTTTAATATCAACATCCATGAATCTCATGCTAGCGCAGCTTGTAGACCAAACACAAGAGCTTGAGTCTCTGCAACTTCCATCGAAAGTTGCCTCTCCATTGGTTTGAAGGCTAGAAACACTATTTCTCTGTCTAAGTTTCGTATTGAAACCTCTAAACCAAAGCCATCATACGTACTTGCATCAACATTGAATTTGTACCTCCCAAGAACTGGAGGAATCCGTCTGGTCTGACGAGCCACAAGTTAAGTTAGGCTAGAAATTTGGTTATCAGGAAAATTGTTTAGAGTCTTATCCTCAAAATTGTTTCCACAGCAACATATACTAGAGCTCAAAACTACTAGATTCTGCTATAGTCCAAAAGTGAAGAAACTAATGGTGAAGAGATGGGAAAGAGTGCAAAGAAATGGAGCAAGCTATCTTGTTGGGGAACAAAGACTACAAATCTTTAGTCCATGAGCACGGCATGAATAAATGATAAGAATTTTCCTCATGGGAATTGCAACGTGTGGAGATGGGGTCAATAGCAAGGCCATGTCTACAAAGATTGTCCTTTGTAGGCAATCTATTAAGAAGTAAGCGCCATAATTAGTGTCTTATTTTTTTAGGAATGCCAAGTTTCCAAATCTTTATCCAATCAATAAGCGAAGTCTGATGAGTAGAGCTGGTAGTGGTTGATGTGGTATTAGCTTATTCAACAGCAATATGGTAGGCACTTCAAATAGCAAAAAAGTCATTCTTTGTGTACCACCAATATCTAATGTCTGAGCATAGGTATTAGGATAGAGGTAAGCGCAAATTTTGATCAGCCTCAAAGGGTAAAAGTACCTGTATAATAAGAACTCGATTCCATTTTCTGCTCCCCCAGAATGAAAAGGTCATAGACCAGTACCAAATCTTCTCTATTCGGATTGGGTGTCCAAGGCTTACTTCCATTTTGGTTAGGCAACCAACAATCAGACCAAATGTTAACTTGGGTTCCATCTCCAATCCGACATAATAATCCATCCCTGAACAATCTCTTGTGCTGCTAAAATACTTCTGAAAGTATAACTCATAGTGGGATTTGGTGTGAGCTCAAAAAAAGGTTGCCTTTGAGTATGTTTGTTGGTGTAAAGCTGGCCTAGGATGGAGGAGTTATCGCTTAACACCTCCGCAATTGCTTCGCTAACATAGCAAGATTAAAAGAGTGCAAATCCCGAAAGCCAAGACCACTTAATTTCTTTGATTGACATAGCTTGCGCCAACTGACCCAATGTATCCTCCGTTCTTCTTGCTTTTGGCCCCACCAAAACCTAGAGATAAGCGAGTCAATTTCGCTACACAGCTCGAATGGAAGAAGGAAGCAATTCATGACATATGTAGGTATCGCTTGTGCAACAACTTTTATGAGGACTTCTTTTGTTGGAAAAGATAAAAATTTTTCCTTCCAACACTTCACTTTCTTCCAAATTCTATCTTTGATGGAAGCAAAAGTTTGCTTTTTTTTAATAGACCAATCACTGTCGCTAAACCCAGGAAACAATCATGCCTTTCTACTCTACTGCCTTTACATTCATCCTCTGTTTGAGTGAAAGTTTGGTCATATCAGCATTTTGGCTAGAAGAAATGACAGATTTGTCAAAATTGATTTTTTTGACACAAGCTTCATAATCCTTGATGATGTTAAGCAGCTTCTCAATTTCTGGCACTGTAGCCAGTGAGAATATTAAGTTATCATCTGCAAAAAAAAAAAAAATGAAAAATTGCAAGAGCAGTTCTAGTGATCTTTACTCCATGGATATCACCATCTTTTTTGACTTTTAACAACACAGACGATAAAGCCTCTGCACATATTAGAAAAAAGATAAGGCGACTTGCGGAGTCCTCTAGTAGGTGATAGAAGGAAAACCATTAATAAGAATTGAGCAGTTGACACTAGATGTATATCTCATAATTAGGAAATTTCAGTTGTCGTTAAAGCCATCTTCAGTAAAAATGTTCAAGAAAACACCATTCACCATTCAACATGAGATTACGAAGTATATTAGTTTTATTGTATAATATAGTTTTTTTTAGAATTGTATTGTATATTTTAATAAATGACCGTGTGAATTGAATATTTAAAAATAAATGAAGAAAGGTTATAATATCTCTACACAGGTTAGCAAGAAAAACTTATGAAAAGAATTTTTATATAAATAGTTAAGAATTGTTTAGTTGTGTAAAATAGTGAATAAGTAAGATATACAAAAAAAAAAAACAAGTAAAAGAAACTCTATCCCTCTTTCTCCCAGATAAAACCCTAAATTTATAAATCTGGGGAATGCCGCGAGGACTTTTTTCCGGCTGTAAGCTATCATCAAGATTGCTTTCATTTAGTTTTTTATTTTAATCTTTTCAGTTTTGTTGTTATTCTCACTTTTTTAGGTTAATTTTCTCCTTTAAGGGGTCTCTCCATCTTTTTTGGGTGGTTTGAAAATAAACTATAGGAGCCTCAAGTTTGGGAGGAAAATTTGACTTGAAGAGTTGTTTTTTATTTTCTAAAAAAATTTACTAATAAAGAGATGCTTCTCCCACATGTATTACTCACATCTATCTATTAGTTTTGTAGTTGCGGCACCAACTATTCTAGTAAAGACACTCGTCGTCGGGGTAGTGTGCCTTTGTAAATCCTCTTTCGTAGGATATAAATCTTGTTGTGCAATTCTATGTATTAGATTTAAAAAAAATTCTTATATCAAAATTTTTTTATAGTTTTTTTTGGATTAGATCTTCAGTCATATATTCTCATATCCTTAAACCTGTTTATATGCATCTCCTTCGCTGAAAAAATAAAAAACAAAAAACAAAAAAAGATATACCAAAAAGAGAAGAAATACTATTGACTACGAGAATGTAGTGGTTTACATTAGTTGAGTTAAAAAAAAAAAGAATTTACAATATTAGTTGGAAACTTGAAAATGAAGAAAGGGGAAGACACAAAAACGGAAACAAAGACAGAAAGAAAAGAAACGAAAAGACACAGACTGTCACTCTCTCACTCTCTCTCTCTGTGTGTCTCTCTCTGCTGTTTCTCTCTCAATCAACACTTTCTCCTTTGAGCTTCAAGTTTTCAGTTTTCAGGTACAATTCCCATCTCTTATTACAAATTATTACAAAAACACACACACACACACACACAAGATGCCAGTACCTGTCCAATTTTTTTTTATTGAATAAAAGAGGATTTTGACGACAGGCGTGAAAGTGACAGTTCTCTTAACCTAGATTCTGCAGAATGCAGTTACCGATCCGATCTCCGTACAAATTTTCTATGTTATTATTTGTTTTGTTTTTGCTTTAAAAAAAAAAAGAGAAGAGAGAAAGGAGTTTATAATTGAGATAATGTATCACACACATACATACATACACACTCTGCCACTTACTTTTGTTTAATATTTGTTTCTTTCTGTATTCCTGTGATAGTGATTCTATCTGTCCCTACAAGGATCCCATCTTGCACACTCTCTGCTCCCCTCAGTGTTGGTTATTGCGAATTGAATTGAAGGTGAAGAAGAAGATTAGCTTCATGTTATGCGTGCGAGACTGCGGGGTGCAATTCAGTTAATTCTGTAAAAAGCTTCAATTTGGGTTGTCTGGAACCGAATTGGGGTGGGGGTAAAGATTGGATTTTGATGGTGATGATCTCGTCGGAAAGGCCGTTTCTTCGATAGCTGAAAGGAGGGAGTTCTCTGGCATTTGCATTGGAGGCAAGAGGTATTTTTATTTCTGTTACTTCCACTGGCTGCATGCTGCTCCTGTGATTGTGCTCAGTTCAGAATGTCTTCTGATTCAGCAACTTAGGAATTGTTTTTCGAGCTGGGTTTGGGATTGATCTGGAGGGTTTTGATGCCCTGACTGTACCTACATTTTGTTACTCTGTGTTCCCGGTATCAGGCAGAACTGGGTCATTGGGTGCTTACAGAACTGGGTTTTGGTCCCATGTTGAAATCACCCCTTCATTTTTCTCTGTCAATAGCAGATCCAACATTAATTAACAGTTTGCGTTGGGTTGCAGGTGGCATTGCGAAATTACCTAAACTGGTGGTGCGTTGGTGCTGATGTCAAAGTCTCCCTCCTCTAAACTGCAGGAATTAAATTCCTCATCCACTCCCGAGTCCGGGTTAGTTTCTTTCCCTCGAGTAATATTTCCTATTATTCTTTCTATTCTCTTGCTTGCTTTGTGATTCCTCAGGCCTCAGTTATACTTGCTCTCTAATTTTCCTTGCAAAAACAAACTTCTTTAGGTGTCTAATAGTTTTCTTTTTCCAAATTAAATGTAAAGATGAGGGACAGAAAACATCACTGAAAATGAGCTTCATTAAAATCATTTTTGGATATTATCTATGAAAAATCCCTCACAATGATGTCATTATATTCTGTTCAACCAGTATATGAAACCACAGCTGACTGGTTTTTTATTCCTTTTGTTGTGCACTAATTCCTGTTGAAGGATAAATATGTTGTTTCATCCAGGGAATCAAATGGAAAATCTATGGATGACCCAGAAGACACAATGGCTACCGTCGCTAGCTTCATTGAGAAGCTACATGCCAGAATTTCTTCGCCGCACGAGAAAGAACTCATTACAGCTCGTCTGCTCAGTTTTGCCAAAACAAGAAAGGAGGCAAGAACAGTCATTGGCTCCCATTCCCAGGCAATGCCATTATTCATATCCATTCTCAGGGGTGGCACTCTTGGGGCAAGAGTCAATGTTGCTGCAACACTGAGTGTTCTGTGCAAAGATGATGATTTGCGAGTGAAGGTCCTTCTTGGTGGGTGTGTCCCTCCTTTACTCTCACTTCTCAAGTCTGAATCAGTTGAGGCCCGAAAAGCTGCAGCAGAGGCAATATATGAAGTTTCTTCTGGCTGGGTTTCAGAGGATCATGTTGGCATGAAAATATTTGTCACAGAAGGTGTAACACCAGTCTTATGGGATCAGCTAAATCCAAGGAACAAACAGGACAATGTGGTACAGGGGTTTGTTACTGGGGCCCTAAGGAATCTTTGTGGCGACAAGGATAATTACTGGAAAGCAACACTTGAGGCTGGAGGAGTCGATATCATTGTGGGCCTTTTGTCTTCTGACAATTCTGCTGCCCAGTCTAATGCAGCTTCTCTTTTGGCCCGTCTGGTGTTGGCCTTTAGTGATAGCATCCCTAAAGTAATTGATTCTAAAGCCATACAGGCTTTGCTTAAGCTTGTGGGTCAGAATAATAATATCTCTGTCCGTGCTAGTGCAGCTGATGCTTTGGAAGCTCTTTCTTCTAAGTCGATAGAGGCTAAGAAAGCTGTTGTAGATGCTGATGGTGTTCATGTTCTTATTAGGGCAGTGGTTGCTCCTTCAAATGAGTGTATGCAAGGGGGCTCTGGCCAGGCTCTGCAGTGCCATGCCACAAGAGCTCTAGCAAACATATGCGGTGGGATGCCTGCCTTGATACTATATCTTGGAGAACTATCACAATCCCCTCGCCTAGCTGCACCAATTGCAGATGTAATTGGAGCACTTGCCTATGCTTTAATGGTATTTGAGCATAATTCTGATATTGATGAGGAATTTTTTGATGCAACAAAAATAGAAGACATATTGTTGAAGCTTCTAAGGCCTCATGATAAAAGATTGATTCAGGAGCGTGTTCTTGAGGCCATGGCAAGTCTTTATGGTAACAACAATCTCTCAAGATGTCTTAATCATGCAGAAGCAAAGAAGGTTCTTATTGGACTGATAACTTTGGCTGCTGGGGATGTGCAGGAGTATTTGATACTTTCCTTGGCCCACCTGTGCAGTAACAGAACAGACATTTGGGAGGCCATTGGCAGTAGGGAAGGAATTCAGTTGCTGATATCATTGCTAGGCTTATCCAGTGAGCAACATCAAGAATATGCTGTTCGGTTTCTGGCAATATTGAGTGACCAGGTTGATGACAGCAAGTGGGCCATCACAGCTGCTGGTGGGATTCCCCCACTAGTGCAGCTATTAGAGACAGGATCTCACAAGGCTAGGGAGGACGCAGCACATGTTCTTTGGAGTCTATGCTGTCACAGTGAAGATATTCGTGCCTGTGTTGAAAGTGCCGGAGCTATCCCGGCATTCCTATGGCTCCTCAAAAGCGGTGGGCCAAAAGGTCAAGAAGCCTCAGCTATGGCACTTATGAAACTCGTACAATCAGCAGATTCTGCCACCATAAATCAATTATTAGCTCTTCTGCTTGGGGACTCTCCTGGTTCTAAGGCTCATATTATAAGAGTTCTAGGTCATGTACTTACAATGGCATCACATAAGGATCTTGTGCACAGGGGATCTGCAGCTAATAAAGCACTGAAAACTCTTATCCAGGTTCTCAACTCCTCGAATGAAGAAACCCAAGAGTATGCTGCTTCTGTTCTTGCTGATTTATTCAGTATGAGGCAGGATATCTGTGATAGTCTTGCCACCGATGAGATTGTGCATCCTTGCATGAAGCTTTTGACTAGCAATAATACTCAAGTAGTTGCAACTCAGTTAGCTCGAGCACTGGGTGCTTTGTCTCGTCCAACTAAGAACCAAACCACCACGAAGATGCCATATATTGCAGAAGGGGATGTCAAACCTTTAATCAAGCTGGCCAAAACTTCTTCCATTGATGCTGCTGAAACTGCAGTTGCTGCACTGGCCAATCTTGTCTCTGATCCCCAGATTGCAGCTGAAGCCCAGGCAGAAGATGTGGTTGCAGCTTTGACGAGGGTCCTGGGAGAAGGAACTTCAGAAGGCAAGAAAAGTGCATCACGGGCCCTTCATCAATTACTTAAGCATTTCCCTGTAGGTGATGTGCTTCGGGGAAATGCTCAATGTCGTTTTGCTGTTCTTTCAATACTTGGTTCGTTAAATGCAATGGACATGGATGGCACCGACACCACAGATGCTTTAGAAGTTCTAGCACTTTTGGCCAGATCAAAACAGGGTACAAACGTGAGTAACCCAGTTTGGGCTGCCTTGGCTGAAGTACCCTCAAGCTTAGAGCCTCTAGTGTATTTACTGGCAGAGGGGCCTCCTCCACTACAAGATAAGGCGATAGAAGTTTTGTCTAGGCTTTGTGGAGATCAATCTGGTATTCTAGGTAATCTGCTGATTGAGAGACCACAATCAATTGGTTCTGTAGCTGATCGGATACTGAAATCTTCAAGCTTAGAAGTGAGAGTTGGAGGAACTGCATTACTCTTATGTGCTGCAAAAGAGCACAAATCGCAGTCAATAGAAGCACTTGATGTATCAGGTCACTTGAAACCGCTGATATATTCTTTAGTGGATATGATAAAGCAGACTTCAAACTACACATGTTTAGAAATTGAAGTCAGAACATCGAGAGGTTATTTTGAAAGATCAGCATTCCAAGAAGAGGATGACTTTGACATTGTTGATCCAGCCACTGTATTAGGAGGTACTGTTGCATTGTGGATGTTGTCAATAATATCGTCCTTCTATCCAAAGAGCAAGCTTACCATAATGGAAGCTGGCGGCCTTGAGGTTCTCTCTGAAAAGCTTTTCAGTTATACTTCCAACACTCAGGTATGGACTCAGATATGCTTTGAAGATTTAATCCAATTTTTTCTACACTAAAGTGACTTTCTATGTCATAGAATGAATGCTAGCAGATATATGGTTGCTTTATGGGATGACAGATATTGGAAGTACTGATGCCATATGAAGTCCTATGTCAAGTCCGTAGTATACTGACTCTCCTTTATATACTACCTGCATTTTTTTAACGACTAAATCTGGAAATCTGGACACCTTTTCATTGATGTTGATGGGGTATATGTGAACCACGAAATGTATTTTGTTACACACTATGATATGAGTTTTTGGTTTTCTAGTTTTGTATCTATGTCCGAAAGTACAGTGAAAAATCTGCTTGATTGTGAAATATGGAAGACTAGAATCTTTTGAAGTGATAAATGTTTTGGTCCCAAATCTCTGTCTCCCTATGTGGATGCCAGTCATGGAAAAAAGTTGTTAAGCCTAGTTTTGGCATTGGATGATGCATGAACTGGGGAGAGTGAAGATAGTAACAGTGGAAAAAATGTATAGGGTCAGGGCTGGGGGAGATTCTGGCAGGTTGACTAGTTCATTGTAAGTTTGTTTCAGCAAATGTTATTATGTGACAGAAAAAACTGTTTGCATAAACAACTCATTTTGTGAGATTCATTGTCTGCAAAACACAATAAGGTATAGCCTTGTAAGTTTCTTTTTCAAATTTGAGCTGTTAGTTTTAGTATTTGTTTGTTGTCTTTTAAAATCTTTCTTCATTCTCAGGCAGAGTTTGAGGATGCAGAAGGTATATGGATCAGTGCCTTGCTCCTGGCTATATTATTTCAAGATGCAAATATTGTGCTGTCTCCCACAACTATGCGTATTATACCCTCTCTTGCTTATTTGCTGAAATCGGATGAAGTAATTGATAGATTTTTTGCTGCTCAGGCAATGGCTAGTCTGGTCTGCAATGGAAGTAAGGGCATAAGTCTTTCCATTGCAAATTCTGGTGCTGTTGCTGGTTTAATAACACTAATTGGTCTTGTAGAATCAGACATGCCAAATCTTGTTGCTTTATCCCAAGAATTTGATCTTGTCATGAACCCAGATCAAGTTACACTGGAACACCTTTTTGAAATTGAAGATGTAAGAGTTGGCTCTGCTGCACGCAAATCTATTCCCTTATTGGTGGATCTTCTGAGACCTATTCCTGACAGGCCAGGTGCCCCTCCAATTGCTGTTCAACTCTTGAGCCTTATAGCGGAAGGAAGTGATACAAATAAGTTGCTCATGGGTGAAGCAGGTGCTCTTGATGCATTAACAAAGTACTTGTCCTTGAGTCCTCAAGATTCCACAGAGGCCTCTATATCTGAATTATTGAGAATACTGTTCAGCAATCCTGATCTTGTACGATATGAAGCATCACTCAGTTCCTTGAATCAGCTCATAGCTGTTTTGCGTCTTGGATCACGAGAAGCTAGATTTAGTGCTGCAAGAGCTCTCCATGAACTTTTTGATGCCGAAAACATCAGGGAGTCCGAGTTAGCTTGGCAATCTCTCCAACCGTTGGTTGACATGCTTAACGCTACCTCAGAAAGTGAGCAAGAGGTTGCTCTTGTTAGCTTGGTCAAACTGACTTCAGGAAACACTTCAAAAGCATCTTTATTCATGGATGTTGAAGGCAATCCACTGGAAAATCTGTACAAAATATTATCTTCTGCTTCCTCCTTGGAACTGAAGAGAAATTCTGCTGAGCTTTGCTTTATTCTGTTTAGCAATACAAAATTCAGAGCAAGTCCAATTGCCTCGGAGTGCATACAGCCACTTTTATCCCTTATGCAGGGAGATGACATGTTGGTTGTGGAATCTGGAGTTTGTGCTTTTGAGAGATTACTGGATGATGAACAACAGGTGGAGCTTGCAGCAGCTCATGATGTTACAGTTGCTCTTCTTGTTGGTTTGATTTCTGGAACAAATCATAGACTTATTGAGGCCAGCATTTCTGCTTTAATAAAGCTGGGGAAAGACCGTGCTCCACACAAAATGGATATGGTGAAAGCTGGTGTTATAGACAGATGTCTTGAGCTACTTCCAACTGCCCCTAGCTCATTATGCTCTGCAATTGCAGAACTGTTCCGTATTTTGACAAATAGTGGTGCAATTGCTAGAAGTTCAGATGCAGCAAAAATAGTAGAACCTCTTTTCATGGTCTTACTTCGACCAGATTTTGGATTGTGGGGACAGCACAGTGCCTTACAAGCACTTGTAAACATTTTGGAAAAGCCACAGAGCCTTGTGGCATTAAAACTTACTCCTAGTCAGGTCATTGAGCCTCTCATTTCATTTCTCGAATCCCCTTCTCAAGCCATTCAGCAGCTTGGTACGGAACTGCTGTCTCATCTTCTTGCGCAAGAACATTTTCAGCAAGATATTACTACAAAAAATGCAGTGGTGCCGCTTGTGCAGCTTGCGGGTATTGGAATATTGAATCTCCAGCAGACTGCTATAAAGGCATTGGAAAAGATCTCCACAAGCTGGCCAAAGGTGGTTGCGAATGCTGGAGGCATTTTCGAGCTTGCAAAGGTTATTAATCAGGATGATCCTCAACCTCCTGTTGAACTCTGGGAAACTGCTGCTTTAGTTCTGTCAAATGTTTTGCGCTCCAAAGCAGAGTACTATTTTAAAGTTCCTCTTGGCGTTCTTGTGAAAATGTTGCACTCTACAGTTGAGAGTACCATTGAAGTGGCTCTTAATGCATTGATTGTTCATGAAAGGGCGGACACCTCCAGTGCAGAACAGATGGCCGAAGCCGGGGTTATAGATGCTTTATTGGACCTATTGAGATCTCATCAATGTGATGAGTTATGTGGAAGATTACTTGAAGCTTTATTTAACAATGTCAGGGTACGGCAGATGAAGGTCTCAAAATATGCAATAGCACCTTTATCACAGTATTTGGTGGACCCACAAACCAGATCAGACACGTGCAGGCTTCTTGCAGCGCTAGCTCTTGGAGATCTCTCCCAGCAAGAAGGGCTCGCTAGAGCAAGTGATTCTGTGTCTGCATGTCGTGCTCTGGTTAGCTTGCTTGAAGATCAGCCATCTGAAGAAATGATGATGGTAGCAATTTGCGCATTGCAGAACTTTGTCATGCATAGTAGAACTAATAGGAGAGCTGTTGCAGAAGCAGGTGGAATATTAGTAGTTCAGGAACTATTGCTCTCCCCCAGTGCTGAGATAGCTGGGCAGGCAGCAATGCTGATCAAATTTTTGTTCTCTAACCACACACTCCAAGAATATGTATCAAATGAACTTATCAGATCTTTGACAGGTATGTTCAATCTCTTCATTACATGATCTTTTGGTTGATAGATTTGCAAGCATGGTCCCATGAAGTTCTAGTCACACTTTTCATGTAACTGGAGAATATTTTGGGAAACATGTCACACTATTGAAAGTGTGAAGATAGCTTTCTGTGCCACCAGTTTTCATTATAACCGTCGGTGGTCTCAATCTTTTTCTATTTTGGATTATGACTATTTCACTGTTGTCCTGAATAGTGTTTGACCAGCTGTAAATTTGCTGTGCAGCTGCACTTGAGAGAGAGTTGTGGTCCACAGCAACTATTAATGTCCAGGTCTTGAGAACCCTGAATGTCATATTCACCAACTTTTCCAAGCTCCATTCTTCTGAAGCTGCTACGTTGTGTATTCCTCATTTGGTAAATGCCCTCAAGTCTGGTAGTGAAGCAGCTCAGGAATCTGTCCTTGACACATTATGTTTGCTAAAACAATCTTGGTCAGCCATGCCAATAGATATTGCAAAATCTCAGGCAATAATTGCAGCAGAAGCCATTCCTATTCTTCAAATGCTAATGAAAACCTGCCCCCCAAGTTTCCACGATAGAGCTGACCTCCTGTTGCACTGCTTACCTGGGTGTTTGACCGTCACCATCAAGCGTGGGAACAACCTGAAGCAGGCAATGGGAACCACTAATGCTTTCTGTCGATTAACAATAGGGAATGGCCCACCTCGACAAACAAAGGTAGAGTTTCTTAAGTGATAAACCTGTCCCGATATTTGTAGCTCTTGTGGTTGCCAATAGTGGAGTTCCTTGCATTATTTTGACCACAAGTTTCCTTAGTAGTTTATCTTTTAGGATAGTCTATAGTTCTTCATATGCAGAGGAAGTCTGTCATATTGAACTCATTACTAACCATCCTCCTAAAGGTTGCCCTTGAACTAATCTTCTGGTGTCGGGGATTCTTGTATAGGTCTTTCCTACCGCGTAATTGCAATTTTTATGCTAAATCACAATAGTGTTGCATGATTTCTTACAATGAACTAACAGCTTTATAATATTTAAAATGATCTACTACTCCCATCAGGTAGTGAGCCACAGTATCTCTCCGGAATGGAAAGAAGGGTTCACATGGGCATTTGATGTGCCGCCCAAGGGACAAAAGCTTCACATCATATGCAAAAGCAAAAATACTTTTGGAAAGGTAATTCAGATATTGATTATGTGCTTTCTCATTTATCCACAAGCAATTTTGATCTGCTGATTGAGCTGATGCTGGAATTTTATTCTTCCGTTATGAATTTTGGAACTATTTATAGGCATAGCTCACTATGATTTAGCAATGGCTCATGATACGACGAACTAAAATACTCTGCTCTTTCAGGCTACTCTGGGAAGAGTCACCATCCAGATTGATAAAGTTGTGAGCGAAGGAGTGTATAGTGGACTATTCAGCCTAAATCACGATAGTAACAAAGATGGTTCTTCCAGAACACTTGAAATTGAGATTATCTGGACCAACAGAAACGAGTGAGTGGCATGCGAGGGGAACAATATTTTTAGTACGAAATGCATGAAAATTTGGTTGGAAGGCTACCACCGAAAAGCTGAGGGAACAACCATACCTGTATGTTCAGAATGTAGAAGCTTGGCTTAGTTGTAAGTATTTTATGCAAGGCGAAGAAGGGTCCAGTTTTGTAAGAACAAAGTTTTATACTACGATTTTTTTTTTTTCCGAAAAATGTAAAATGTTTATGAATCTGAGGTCAAGGAGGTTGAGGATAGTTGCCACGGTGTAGGGAGGATGTAAAAGATGACTAGACGCTCTGTACAGGCCGCTACATAGTGCATTAGCAATTGAAACTAGCAGTGAAAGAATCAACATCAAAACTTTTTTTCGATCGTATGATAAGCTGCTTAATGATTGATATGAACTGTGCTTTTGCTTTGAGGTTTTCGTCATCTTAATTTGAGCAGCTCAGTTGAGCAAATTACATTAGAGGAAGTTGGCATATCTAGAGCATTGCCATTAAACACTTCACTGTGTTTTACATCATAACTAAAATAAGTTCCTGTGACTTAGGTTAGTTTCTTGATTACTTGCCCGGGGGAGGTCCAGGGCATGAAAAAAAAAAAAACATTTTTTTGATGGAATTAACTAAGCAGAAATCTCCATAAATAACAGAAACGAGAAACGGGTCGAGGATCAGAGAAGGAAATTGGGCGCTGTGGGCATTATGGTCATGTTTCCAGCTTCCCTTCCTTTTTTTGTTTTGATCCTTGTGTTACAAGAAAATACATGTCTAGGCTTTGTCATTTTGAGAGGCAGAATATAAAAGAATTCCAGAATACCAATTTTAGTGCTGCACATTTTACAAACTTAGAAATGTAACCATGGCACACAACCATGAAAAGCCTACAAGTTTTGACATCTGACAACCTCCTTAACCTGCAAACTTGGAACTTTACATTCTTACATACCAATTTCTGGAGGAATGAAAGCAACAAGGGTCCTTGGTCTCAAGCTGGAATGTGGAGGAGCGACTGGATCCAAAAGCACCATCCAGACTACTTTGCTGCAGCAACCAGGGCAGATCGAGCTCGTGTAAAAGAAGCAATGAGTGATCCAAGTTGCAGCTTATCATTGCACCCAAAACTTAACCTGTACCTGTCAGATTGTGGAGATGAAGACTCATTAGACCAAATCCTTGGATGTCCACCTCCTGCACCAGTTTCAGATTCAAAACAATAGGTGTCCCTTTTTTTCCAGCTGGTAAAAATACTACTTGCATATGCATCTGAATATTGGACAATCAAACAAATAACTACAACATCTAGAAACAACTAGACAGATCTATATTAATAACATACAAGAGAGTGATGACATGAGCACATACTCTATGTCAGCCAAATCATTGATCAACTGAACTCGGACATCTGATGACATCTTAATCTTGAAAATAAACCTGTTGGAACAAGGCAGTGAGATATAAACCAGTAGAATTCGAACACAACTAAAATTACAAAGAGACTTACATTGTCACTTCTCTCACAATATCCACCAAAGCCAATCCTTTCTTTGTCTTGATTTCGGAGATTCCTGACCATTTAGTACACAGATGAGAAGAAGCAAACCATTCACAGTTGGGAGCAAAAACTGATTGGAAGAATAACAATATGGGGAAAAAGATAGCAGCATACTTTTGAAACTTTCTCCAAACGATTCATTAAGGAGCCAGTAAGATACTTGTTCAATGTCTTTGGGCAACGGATTTCCAGTGCACAGGTGTACAGCTTCTTCTGTAATTTGCTGAGAAGCCATGTGTGTCGACTGCATACATAAAAAGGGGGCAAAACCACCATTTCAGATGCATTCAAAAGGAGAACAGAAATTAAAAGGCAATAGGCAACAGCAAG
Source organism: Turnera subulata (assembly GCA_028386065.3). Classification (NCBI taxonomy): domain Eukaryota; kingdom Viridiplantae; phylum Streptophyta; class Magnoliopsida; order Malpighiales; family Passifloraceae; genus Turnera; species Turnera subulata. Next base: position 31,103 of record JAKUCV010000495.1, on the reverse strand, counting down.
AGATATTTACTTTTTTTTTTTTGATAAATCAACAGATATTTACTACATACGATTGAAAGAGTAAATCAAATCTTCAAGCCCTTTATCTGGCTATGCTGATTTTAATCTTAAATAAGCGAGTTTAAAACTTCTTGACAAAGTAGGATCCTAGTCTCATAATAAATACACTAACGAAGCACACAGGTTAAGCCCCAGAGGGCCTGAACACATTCTATGTCCGCTCATCAAAATCAGCGGTTATATTCAAGTATTATAAAGGCAAGCCACATGAACCAGCTTTGTTTAATATGTCAACCTTTTATGAAAGCTCCAAAATTACGTTTGTTTCATATGTAATTTGAATAATGGAATCACAATATCCACATTATAAACTATTAGGCAGCAGGCCACTGCTTGCCTTTCCCACCTCTTTGTAGGAAGAAATACCAGCCTTATTTTTTCTATTCTTTAAATAGAATATATTTGAGTCCTTCGTTGTGCATGATAGAAGAAAGAAGAGGAAGAGGCGAGAAACAGCAAAAGAATCTCTTCCCCACAAAACAGGCATAAACAAGGGAATGTATAATTATCAAATCAGAAATCCAACCTGCAATATGTTCAAAGCCTTTCTCATGTCACCGTTGCTAAGCCGTACAAGTGCAGCTAAACCACTCTCTGTCACGTCAAGTCTGACACAAGAAGAATTTGTTGAGAGACATTTGGGAAGCCGCAACTGCTAATGCATAATTCAAGCCAGAAATCTAAAATGGACTAAGACAAAATGGCATGTGCTTCAATGTTCACAAAACTATTGTAAGAACTAGTTAAGAATCATCTCTGCGGCAGGGCAAGCCAGCCAGGAACTGAAAACAATTCCTATAGAATTCTCTGTGAGTGGTCAAACTTGATTGAGATAAAGTTGTCGGACTCCGCATGTATCAGCTTTTTTAACACTCGGTCCAAGCAACAAGGTCATACATGAGTATGCTAAATATGACAGTTGGATTTTTGGCGCTCAAATATCAGCAGAGAAAGGAGGCGGAAATGTTGGGTTAATGTAATGACTTGAAGAGCTAGAAATGGTTCAGAAGTATAAAATTGACAAGGGATGAAGCTTACCCTTCAGAGTGTATGACATGTTTGAGACGTTGAGCAACGTGGGTAGGATAGAGGGGAGCAAATCGGAAGCGAGTGCATCTGGACTGTAGTGCTGGAATAATCTTATTGACATGATTACAGATGAGGGCAAAGCGAGTGCTCTTGGTGTATTTCTCAATCACTATAGGAGTAAAACGAGGACCAGAGCATAGACAAGAAGATTAGGATAATAATAAATATTTTTTTTTTTTAAAAAAAAAAGATTGAAAAAGGAAAAAAGAGAGGGGAGGAGGGAGGGAGGGAGGGGGTACCTCTGCGCAAGGCAAATTGAGCATCCTTGGTCATGGCATCAGCCTCGTCAAGTAAGACGAGCTTAACGGAGGACCGGGGGCCGAATGAGAAGCTCTGGGTGCTGGCAAAGTCTTGAATCTGCTGGCGGACGACGTCGATGCCCCTATCATCCGACGCATTCAGTTCCAATATCATGTTATGGTACTGCCCTCCGTACAGCTTCCTCGCCACCGCCAGTATGGTGGAGGTCTTCCCCGTCCCCGGCGGTCCGTACAGCAACAGATGCGGCAGTCTGTTCTCACTAGTCAGCCTATCAACTGGAGGACATCCATCCATCCCAAATAAGAATTTTCTTTTTAAAAAAAAAAAAAAAAAAAGAGAAACCCTAAAGAAGAGGAAGAGGAAGAGACTCACTGGTGTCGACAATGTCACGGTGGGCGGCGACATCTGAGAGAGTCTGAGGGCGGTACTTCTCCACCCAGGGAATGGCTTTGGCGTCTTGGGGGTTTTTGCCCTTATTACTACCACTGGTGAAGATGGATGGCTGCTTCTCCTCTTCTTCGTCAATGTCCATGACAGATACCACCTCCTCCATACTGTGACTGTCTTTCTGTCTGTCTGTCTCTGTTGTGTGTGATTTTAGTAAAAATTAATTTTTGGAGTAAATCAGTATCAGTCTTCTCTTCCCCTTCGCCCTGTCTGCTCGCTCAGCGTCGGAATGACGATGGAGATGGCGCCAAAGTCCCCCCAAACACGAGGTTTTGCTTGCACGAAGAACACCTCATGAAGTCATGGGCTTCGGCCCACATTCCTATCCTACGGATGGAACTAAAAAAAACTAATTAAACTTCAAAAATTAAAAATTAATTACTCCATTATTATTATTATTATTATTATTATTATTATTATTATGTAAGAGAAAAAATTTAAGGCTAAGTTCAATTCTTTTCTTTTTCTTTTTTTTGGTTGCCCCATTCAGAGATTTGTCTTGACTCGAAGCTTGTTCAATTCTAAATGCAATAATAGTTCACAAATTTATTTAAAAAATTAGAAAAAAAAAAGGAAAACCGACAAAAGAGTTTCTTAGTTCAATCACAGACCTTCCGTTTTCTAAATAGGATAAAAAAAAGTTGTGTACTTTTCCATTCTCCAGATATATACTTAACTAATTAACCAATAGCAAAATAGGTTTTTGTAACAGTCCGGGTAAAAATTTGGATTTTTACTGGGACTGTAAAAGTCTTTTTACAGTGATTTATCGAATGAATTAACTTTGGGTAATTAATTCAAAGTAAATCGGGCGTCGTTTTTCGTAACCGAGAGTTTTCCCGCGCTCGAGATTTTTCCGTGGATTTTACGGACCAAAGTTGGTATTTTTCGGGTCCCGGAATCTTCGGAAAATCACACCGGAAAATAACTAAGGGGGTATCAGTTATTTTCTGGTCCGGACCGGACTCGCTTCATAATGCAGACAAGCTGCATTATTGAATGATCACACGTTGTACAGTATTTCACGGTTTATAAAAGAAGAAGAAAGCAGGAGAAGAGAGGAGGAGGAGAAGAAAAAGAAAAAGAGAGGAAAAGAAAAAAAAAAGAGAGAAAAAAAAGAAAAAAAAGAAAAATCGGGAAAAAAAAACAGAGAAGAAGAAATGAAAAAAAAAGAAAAAAAAGAACCAATTAGAAATCAGAAAAAAAGAAAGAAAACAGAAAAGAAAAAAAAAAGGAAAAAAGGAGAAAACCCGGATGAACAGTACCGTCACCCTCGGGTTACTGTGCACGGCGACGAGTTCCAGGCCACTTCTCGTCACACCGCCGCCACCATCGAGCTCGCCGTGTCGTCGCGACCTCAACCCCGTCGCCCCCGTGCTCTTCCGCCTGCCGACACGCCGCGACGCGCTGTTGACCCGCGGATCTGCTTCTCCTCCGCTCTGCTCAGCCGCCGTGACGCCTCGCGCCGCCTTTCCACCGCCCTTGGAGTTGCCAGCGTCGCCTCTTGCCCGCGCCAGCTTCCTTCGCGTTGTCGCGCCGCCGCCGCCGTCCCTAAGGTAAGAATCCGACTCATCTGGGCGGGTCGCGCCTCCCATGGGTGCTGGGTTGCCGGGTTGGGTTGTTTTATTTTTTAAAATATATGTATATATATAATTATTCTGGTATTTAATTTTCATAAAAAAATATATATTCACTTTGAGAAAAATATATAAAGTATGATTTATGGTTTTAGGGAAAAATGTATGTATATACCTTGATAATTATGTTTTGTTTTGAAAAAAAAATATTATTATATATATTTAGGAAAAAGATAAATATTATATATATATATATATATATTCTGGAAATTATAAATACGTTATTATTTTTCTGGAAAATTATGGTAATTAACTTTGGAAATATATATGGTACACATGATTTATATTTCTGAAATATATAATTATTTTGATAATGTAATTGTTTGGAAAAGTATTTTATGTTTGGAAATATATATGTGTATTTATAAATTCGTATTTATTTTCAGAAAATAAGTTTATGTGAATATACTTTCTGGAAATGGAGTTTTCTAAAGATAATAATACTTAGAAATTATATTTTGGAAAGTATAATAATTTTTATGGAAATATTATGGAAAATATATACATATGTTATAATTTCCAGAAAAATTATGGTAATTATTATTTTGGAAAAAGTATATTATTTTATGAAAATTTTTTGATTTAATAGTTTTGGAAATATATTTTTGTAACCTTATATGCATACGATATATTTTCGGAAAAAGGGATAATTATGGTAAAAGATGATAATAAAGGATAAGAACCGGGATGGGTTTATTTCGCAGTATTGGCATCATAGTATACCGATTATGTACATTTATGTGAGTATATACTGTTTTGTTGTATAGGTTTTGATATCGGGCAGTTTCCCGAGGAGCCGGCTTGGGACCGGTCATTGTCTCCGGAGTTGGGTAATCGGCCAAGGTGAGGATGGATTTCCTTCAATATGTGCCTGTATTACTCGGTTATTGTGTTTGATGATTATTGCTCTGTTGCTTGTTGCATTTGTTGTGATTGTTGTCGGGATGTTTATTCCAGTATCTCGATTGGTTTTTGGATGTTATCCTTGTGTCTTTTTGGCATTTAATAAAATGGATTAAATAATAATTTGTGATAAGGATGTCGATCCTCGGTTTTGGAAGGGATGTCTATCCCGGTATTTTGGTTAGGGATGTTGATCTCTGTGATTTGATTTTGATGACGATAATATAATTGTCACGTGATAAGTAGTGGTACGACTCGATGGTTTAAGGTTGTTTTGTGGTGGCCTTGACCTGGGTTACTTGTGATAAGCATGTCTATGCTTGGGATGTCTATCCAGTGATTATATTTGGGATGTCTATCCCTGGGTTCTTATTTTTGGGATGTCGATCCCTAGGTTCTCTTGATTTGGTCTGGCACCCGAAATATGTTGATAACCAGGTCTGACCCCTAGCTTATCCGTGACGGGGCCCGGAAAGATAAAAGTGGAAATTGGATTTTTATTTGAGTTTCTTTTTTTGGTCTTGGACCGGTTTTGGGTCGAGTCTTTATTTTGGTGTATTTGGTTGTTTAGCCTGTGTTGCATATTGATTGTCTATCCTTCGTCGATGAGCACTTTGGACTCACCCCTCACCTGCGGGCTTTCATCCCGTAGGATGAGTTATTTGTAGTACAGGTTTGGTGCATTCCAGACAGGCTGCGGCGTTATCCCTTGGACAGGGCTCGGATCCATAGTTTGCATCTATGTCGCATACAGTGTCTTTGTGAGTTATTAAGTCTTCCGCTGTGCATTATTTTTGCTATTGTTGGGCCATTGGGCCGGTTATGATGTTATTGTTGTTTTTATTTTGGGCTGTTGAGCCCGAATTTCTATTATACACACTGTATGCTTGGCTTGGTTTGGTTGAGTCGTCACAGTTCCGGCACGTGTTTACTGTGTAAAGTAAATACAGGTCGGGGCGTTTCAGTTTTAACTTAGAGGGCTGGTATAAAAAATTAAATAATAAACGATACAATTTGACCGATTGGTTTCCTAATCGAGAAACGAATTGAGAATATAAGTGAAGAATACTCGAGATTTGTGGTATGTATATATATCAGTGGAAAAGGTCCATTATTGCTTACTTTTATGGTGCATATATCAACTGAGATTCAAGGCAAGCTGAGAAAAAAAGAATAGGTGATAGAATGCCTTAAACGGAAGGAGGAAACGCAAAGGTTTTCAAGTGAAGAGATAGATGTTACTCGTAGGATGCATCCGGCATGGGCAATTTACATTTTACACGGTTGTTTTAGAGACACAAAATCCTTACATAACTCCTGTGAAATTCAGTTGCTCACGTAGGATTCACTAAAATTCCGTTCCTCCAGTGTGGGTTTCACTGCCAAAAACTCACCGGAAGCTAAAATTATAAACCACCGATACTTAATCATTGAGTAAGGCTTATGCAAGTAGCATATGACTGTAGTACAGCAAGAGCCTGCTCTGTTATAGCCCTGTTCCTGGCTCGTCTCACCCAGTCACCAACGATCTCCTCCGCTTGGCTGCCTTGGACTCCTCCTTGAAGAGCATCAGCTGCTTCCGCAAGCTTCCCTTCAGCCAGCAAACTTTCAACTCGAGTAATGAGAGATTCGATTCCATCACCAGACGAATCAACTTCCTTAAACTGTAGAAAAGGCAAAGGACCGATCAGAACTACTCAACAATATTTTTATCCAATGCCTGGAAAAGTTACTAAGAATCGCCCACGGAAGAGTATTCTATTAGGCAAAACAAATAAGCAACTGTTTGGAAATGATAGATATTACAGAAGTTACTAAGAATTGCTCATAAGAGAGTCAGTATTATAGCAAACAAATCAAATAAGGAACTGCTTGGGAGATAAATATTGTGTCTGCGTCTTATACCCTCAACCAGGAAGCAATTTGTGACAAAGCATGAGCAAAGATGCCACCACCTCCAGGTGGTATGAGAATGTAGTGCCGGAGATTCCCTTTCAACCCATTAAACTGTAAGAAGAAAAAGAAATTGCTCATCAATCTTACAAAAGAAAAGAGAGACTATCTCTAATTTCCTGAACTGCTACACTTGGAAACATTTGAGCATTCTCAAGAATTAAAATGATCAAGCATTCAGCAGCCAATCATGTCAATGCAGATTAAAGCTAATTCTGTGCCAAAATCATTGCTACACCATTTGGTGTATAAATTTAGCATATAAGTGGTGCAGACTCCTGTTTTCCCGTGTGCTGCTGCAGGCAGTTCCAGTTTGTCACATATTTAAACAAAAATCGCATAACTTCTTCAGAAAGAGACTAATCTAACTACCTGGCTTTAATTGATTTTTATGTTCCATCTGTATTTCCATATTGTAAAAATTCCAGTACCAATTTCTAGGCCCAAACTTTTATTTTACATATTTGACTGCTTTAGAAAAAGGAAAGGGCAGTGCCACACGAGCCATGGCGGCGCATGCTCTTTATGTAGGTGAGGAACAACCATCCATGTCCTGCAGAATTGTCCACATATTCATGATGAGTCCTTGATGCACTCAGAGCATGAATGGACATTTTTTTCCTTCTCAGTTGCATAGATGGTTGATGCATGGCTTCAGTGGTAATCATTCGGGCCTGTGGCATTGGTTTTGGCATGAGATTATGGCTAATTTGCAAGTGGTAAAATAACCGTGTCTTTAATGGCCACCTCTCACCCGGCTGAAGTTGGCTCTCACGTTATGCCCGCCCCCAAACAGATCATGATGGAAAATGAAGTAAAAAAAGCCTGAGGGAGCACATACATTGCAACAATTAGTGTGGCAGGCTCCAAGGGAGGAAATGGCTCAATACAAATATGGATGGAGCACGAAAGAGTATCCGGCAAAGCTGCAGCATGTACAATAGTAAGGAACAGTACAGGCCAGTGGCCGAATTGTGGGCTGTTTCGAATGGTTTGCAAATTGCATGGAATCTGGGTGCTACACCATGCATGTGGTAATATAAGTAGAGAGCAAAGAAGTCAATGATATTCAGTTGGCCACAGCAGCATGTAGAACTCACACCTTTAATGTAATGCAATAGGAGTGGGAGAGACCAGATTGGATTATCCAGTTCCAGTGGGATTTCCCCGAGGCAAAACTGGTAGCAGGTTTGAGTTGCGCTGCCCTTTCTGGCAAGGTCCCAATTCATATGGTGTTGGATGGCAGCACATGACACCACTTACGGTGGTATCCTAAGTTCTCTTTTAGGGTGCTTTAGTTCTCTTGTAACCGGAAAAAGAATGCAAGTAATCATTTGACCTTTGATAAAAACAACAAAAATTGGTGGTTGAAAAGAAGAAAACACACACACACACATACAACTATAGATATAAAAAAGGGTGATGGAACACGTGGATTAACCAAGGAATGTTGTTATGGGGGTAAAAGAGTGAAGCCCTTGAAACATTGGTCCTCCCGCTATAAGCAAAGGAGTTCCTCCAGTTTGCTATATTAAAAGTTATGGCCTCGTGGGGATTTAGAAAAGAGTATTAACATATTAAAGTTTATACCAAATAGAGTCATAATGATGTGGCCTGTGCAGATAATTGCCTAACTATTGTTAATTACTTTGGTTTCTATCAAAAAAAATATTTACTTTGGTCTCTATTTTGTGCATGAAGCATTCAAGTTTATTAAATTGTCGCAATAGAAAGTAGCAATTACGTATTAAATAAACCATAATTATCAACTCATAGAAAGAAGAAATTAGCATAATATGTCCAGCCAGCATTCTGAGCTCGTTGAAACATCAGAAATCAACTGCCCGCATATTCAAACCCAGCCCTTATGCACCTTAGCTATACCCACCACCCAAAAAAAAAAAGAAACAGACGAAGAAGAGAGAAAAAAGACATCAACATGCATATTTACCAGTGAAGTCTTTCTGAACAAAACATGTACCAACATACTATAGTAAAAAGGACATACCTTCTGATTAAGCTGCAACAGAGTATCTGTACCATAGTGCCTTGTTTCTTCAGGAAGGGTTGAGAGGACCAAGTGTAAAAGGGAGTCCTTATCAATGCCTTCCAGATAGCTATTTAAAGAATTTAGCTCTTGTTCAATTGGCAGACCTTTGGAAAGTGCATCTTCTAATGCAAGTGCTCCCTGCAATTTGCAGAGAGAAGTCAAATTTCAGGTAGAACGATAGGTCAACATCTCATGCTGTTGACATAAAAATAATGTTGGAATTTTCAGAATTAGTACTTTTGCAAGAATAGTGAAAGTACAAAAAAAAAAAAAGGAAGAGAACAGAGAAAACCTACCAAAGCAAGCTTGTGAACAGAGTGAATCTGCTGGGCCTCTTCAGATCGCGCATAGAAAGCTAAGCACAGGGCACTTATCTGCCAAAAAGAAGGAAAGTATGCACTGTACACAATTATATTTTTGTACATGCTTAGTTGTACAACATGCAAACATGCAGCACTTAAAACCTTATACAACATGTAAACATGCAGCACTTAAAACCTTACCATAACACAGCAGCCCATTGACAGAATCAATAACATATGCAAGAAATTAAAATAAGTTGAAGACTAATCTTTGGCAAGTAACTAAAGCAGTGAAATACTTTTTGTAGACGGAAATTTGCTTACATGAAGATTTGCTTCCGCAATTTTTTCAATCTGTGCTTCCTTCTCCCTCGCAATTTCAGCATTCTTTTCTGCTTGTGCTAATTCCTGAATTTCCCTCAATTTTGCCTGAGCTTCATTTTCCTGCAGTTATAACAACCCAGCAACTTGAGTACCCTATAATAAAATTCTGTCAAAAAAAACTACAACAAAATAATAGGTACACGCACCTTCTGTTCAAGTTCCATCCTGAGCTTCTCTTCCATATTTTCTTGAAGTGACTTAAAAGCAGCTGCTGCTCTAGCTTTCTCTCTTTTTATCTCCTGAAATCGTACAAAATCGTGATTATCTCTGCACTCTTTCAATTAATAGGGTAGAAGAGTTGCCTATCACCAAGGTAAGAAACAGGCATCGTCGCATTCTATCAATTTCTTTAGTAATTACTCCATTATGAAAAGATTAAAATTCAGATAGACAAGAGCGCAACCTTCTCCAGCATTGCAACCTCTTCTTCACGCATAAGTAGCCTTGCCCTTGAATCCCTTATCTCGTTTTCATACTCCTCCTGAAGAAAGAATGGATGAGTAGAGCTTAAACACAAGGAAATGGACAAAACCTCAAGAATGATAAACAAATGCACGCACAAACTTCTAAAGGAAAACCGGCAAATACGCCCAATAACATGAAGGGTTCGTACTAGCCTTACCTTCAATACCCTTTTCTCTTCGGCAAAAGCACGGGCATCCAACTCAGCTTGCCTCTTTTCTGCTTCGTGGATTGCATGAAGAAAATTCAAAACCAGTTGACCATCTTTCGTGATATAACCATCATTCAATTTCTCAATGGCATTGGCAACAGCCTATAAAGATGCAGACAACAACAGTTTACAAAGTGATTGAAACCATTAGACATTACTCTTCTTCTCCGTATAATAAATGGAATATGTGTAACCGCATCTCACTAATACTCACCTGTTCTTGTTCTTCAAGACCTTCTCTAAGAGTTTTTTCAACAACAGGTTCCTTGAGATGGTAAGCATCAAGAAGAGGCGCAACCTAAGATAGAAAAATAACAAAAGGGCTTGAACTGTATGCATAAAACATGTGTATAAATGATTAACGTTGATAGTACCACCATTAGTTGCACAGCCAACTATTAGTGGGGATGCAAACATGCTTAGTAGCCAGGGCATATCCCTGAACATTCACCAGAAGAAAAGAAAAAACTAAATTTTGCTGGTCTAAAATATAATTAAAAAATACAAAGAAAATCTAAAGCAGTAAACATAAAGGATTTTAAAGAAAATATAGTTTAAGATTCCAACTCAATCTTGTTTTATATTTTAATTGTTTCAAGAGCAAACATGAGCGCATGCCAAACTTAAAGATACAGTACAAGAAAACATAGCACATATTGCTGGAAATTTTATATTTTAATAGGACATGAAGAAAAATAGCACCTATATTAGCCTGGTACCTCTTTCGGGTCCTCTGTCGTGGCATGCTGAGGTCTCACCATATTGGCTTCATCATTTGGAGAAACCGTCACAGCCTGAGTCTGTGCTTCTGTAACTTGAATTCCCTGGTATGGTTCCCCAAAAGTTTTCGATTCTACATTTTCTTTGCCAATACTGCCATCAAGATTTGTAGGCTGCGAAAAATCAAGTTCTCTTTTGTCCTGGTTGTCTTCTGTTTTGGGCAGGTCAGATACTTGTTGGGCTTGTTGCTGGTTTTCACTTTGCATGTTGCTTGAAGACAGATGATCAGATTGAGGGTCAGCCCTCTCTTTAGCTTCAACACTAGGAATGCCTACATCAGTTCCAACATTTTTCTGCTCAACTTCTTCACTGGGAAGGTCTGCACGAGTTTCCACGTCTTGCGCTGCCAGGTCGACATCACGAGCCAATTTTTGAGGTTCTTCGGTGACAGTCGCCGCCGCAGTTTGCTCTCCGAAGGGTTGGGATTCCTTCAAATGTTGAGGATCAACATCCAGCTTCTCGGAGCCAACATAACCGTGCTGCTGCTCTTTACCGATGTAATTGTCTAAATAACCCGATCGGAATGCCAAGAGAGCAGCACTAGCAACAGCAGCACTTGCAAGAAAAACTTTAGGCAAATTACTCCCCGATTGTGGAGGTGAGTTGCCATTTTGTGGGGTGGCAGTAGAAAATTCCTTGTTGAAAGAAACGAATGGGGACTGTACACGCTGAAATTGTGTGTTCAGACACAATAAACAGGAGAGAGGAGATCTTAGCCTTGCATAGTATAAAACAAGCAATTTCCGGAATCAAGGAGCTAATTAATAAGAAAACAATTGAACCTAATTTCATTCATACGCCATTGAACCTAATTCCACTGTAAGGTATCGATACGGACTCCATGTTTGGAGTATCCTGTTACTCCCAAAAAGATAAAAATTTCTGCATACATTAACGAACACGTACCTGAGACGTAATCTGCCTACGGATTCTCCTAGCTGATCGACGAGCCGATAACTCTAAGAGAGACCTATTAATTCAAGAACAACAACAACAACCATAAAAAAAAAAAAAAGACATTGAGCGGAACTAGCAGTGCACTTCGAAATACGAGAAGAAATGCTACGCCGGAGGATAAAATGAGGAGTCCGTACCTTCGAAACATCGCTTTTTTGTGAAATTTTGTTGGAGTAAAAGGGGATCGTTTTTTATGGACGATGAGCGTCCCCAGCCGGAGGCGACGGACACTAACTCAGAAGTATTGAATAATAAAAAAAAGAAGAACAAAACACATCAACAGCACCGGCAGCAGCAAAAGAGGCGAAACAGAGATGGGATGGATCCCCCAGAAACAACGCACACCACGTTGCGAATTGTCTGAAATAACCCCACAGCTACCAACTACCCGTCGTTTTCCCGAGAACACTGGGAAGCCTTGGAGTTAGAACTCAATTCCTTTCGTAAATTTTGCAATTCGTATTATTATTAAATAATACCCAGAAAAAAAAAAAAATTAGACACAGGTGGAGTGGCTGCCTTCCAAGACAGAATTTAGAATCCCCTTTGACTATTTATCGAATTTTAGGATAGAAGAATTTAGAATTGCAAAAGTTATATATTTTTTATTTTGTATTTGAAACCAACCCACCTGTGGAAATTCATGTTAAAGTTAACAGAGGAAAGTTTAACACAAAAATATTCACAATTTCTTTTTATTTTCTTTTCATATTTTGTATTTCGTATTAGTTTCATCCTCCATTTTTCTCCTCACTTTCTATTTGCCTCTAAATAAATTTAATAAAGCACTACAAAAACAATTGTAAAATGAATTCATATCTCTTGAAGAAGACTTATTGTTTTATTAATATATTATTCTCACATGTTTTCTCCACTAATAAGAAAATGAGATACAAAAAAGTGTGTAAATATAAAAAATAATTGACTTATTTTGAAGGGTTTAAAGAGAAAGAAGTGAAGATGTAGGACCTAACAGCGGTCCCAAATGATATAAACCTAATTCACTATGTTGAAATTAGACCAACCTGTAAAAGTCTACAAAACTTGATATATGTTATAAAATTGGGGAAGATTTTTACTATTTGATGGAATAATACAAACTTGATCAAGGTAATAATGCAATGGTAATAATAATACACTTTTGATAATAATATGTAGAAGAGAATAATAAATTTAGATGGAGGGAGATTGGAAGAGAAGTGTATGGAATGAGAAGAGAGTGAAGTTTATGGTGGGTTGTAAGTGTATGAAAGTGAAGGAATGAAGGGGTATTTATAATTGGAAATGGGAGGATAAAAACAAATAAGTATGATTAATTTAAAAGGATAAAATCAAAAGGATGTTAGGTAAATGAAGATGATATTAGGATTAGGACAAATGAAATTATGGAGGGTAATTAGCCAAAGAGATAATTCCAAGTAGAAGTTTGGTGTATGGGTAAAGTATTTACTGAGGATAAATTCGGGTATGGTAAAAATGAGTTTTACTGGATGGTAACAATGACATTCACCATAATTTATTTATAACACTCCCCCTTGAATGTCATTGCACCTTAGATAGAATACGCTTAGGAAGTACTGCCTCGTTAAAAACCTTACCAAGAAAAACCCAGTGGGACAAAAACTTGGTGAAGGAAAAAAGAGTGCAGTGCGTATTCTACTCCCCCTGATTTTGGCATCCCTTGATATCTCGAATCCTCCATAAACCAATCCTCTTCATCAATTCTTCAAAAGTTGTAGTAGGAACTGATTTTGTAAATAAATCTGCCAGATGTCACTTGAATGATTCTTGATGTATCCTCCCTTCAATTGGGCAATGCAGCTAGCATTATCTTCATAAATCGTCGTTGGAACATCTTCCTCGCTAACTAATCCATATGAATCTTGACTATGCTGCATCATCGATCTTAGCCAAGCACATTCTCGGCTAACTTCATGTATGAACACAATTTCTCCATTATTTGAAGAGGCAACAACGATACTTTGTTTTCTGGTCACAATGATACTTGATGTATCTGCCTGTGCTTTTTGTGGATCAAATAAAAGACCTACATCTGCAAAACCAACTAGATGCACCTTGGCCTCACAAGGTTAAAATAATTCCATATACCAAGATAATAGAATATGTATTTATAGCAAAAGCTTCAGGCTTTATGTTACAAGCAATACATATTGTACTTAGACAGGGTACTCCAGGACCTGTCTAATAGCACGGTATTTGGAAGCTTCTTCTGGAGTTCCAATCACTAAACATATCAACATAAATTTATCCATACTCATAATGATCATGTAAAGATTAACTCCAAATTTTGTAATTTCCCGGGAATTAGTTGCTTCAGACAACTTGGATCCTTCAGGGATCTTCATGTATATTTCACGACTTATGGATCCATAGTAGGCTGTAAAAGCATTCATTTGATGCATTTCTAATTCTTTTCATATAATGCCAGACTTATAAAAATAATTGCATCCACCACAGGGGAGTGTATCTCCTCATAATTAATATCAGGTCATTTGGGTAAAACCTTGTGCTATAAAAACCGTGCTTTTATATCTCATTATCTTTTCGCACAAATACCCTTTTTACGACTGATCAATTTTACACCATCTGGTGTATGGACTACAGGTCCGAAAATTTCTCGCTTCACAAGCAAGTCCAACACAGCCTTAATTACATTTCTCTTATTTTTGGCCAATCGTTTTTGCGCCTACATTCATCAATGTAGGTTCATGATCCTCATTTTTATTTAGCGCTATATTATAAATAAAACAAATATTCCGTCGACGGTTATTTCACGTCGGTTCCATCACATTCCTGACACTGTAATTGAGATCTCATCATTTTCATTTATTTCAGATACCTGTGTTACTTCTGGAACTTTATCAATCTGTGTCAGAAAACCTCTTTTGGAGGATTTTCCTCTTCTTGAGGAATTTTAATACAAACCTCTACTGGAGGCCTTATTTTCTTACTGGGGCCATCTTATCTCTTTGCTCCTTTTTCTCTATCGAGAATTTCTTTTCTTTTGGAACCGAGTATATTCTACGCTTTATGCGTACTTTAGATTCATTTGCATACTATACTTGTTCTTCTGGAACATTAATTTGAACAGGAGCATATGCAGCTGGTATGGTCACACTTTTCAAATCAATAAATATGTCTGGCAATTGACTTACTAATATGTTGCAAATGAATCATCTTCTGAACTTCATGTTCACACAAATTCGTTTGAGGATCAACAACTATATATTGATAATGTATTTCAATAATATCTTGATCCAGCTGCTTATTTTCTCCCCCTGATGTTGGGTAAACTCTTTCACCAAATTAACAATAAACAAATCTCCAATCATTAATCAATGGTTTCAATTACTTTGTAATTGATGGAGATTTTTATACCCAACATCTATTCCCAACCTTCTTTAAGGACCATCTTTACTATACTGTGGTGGAGCATTATATACTGTATAACCAACGGTCCGAAGATGGGAGTTACTAGGTTCGTGACCATGAACCAATTAAATGGGGAGACCTTATGATAACTTGTTGGCTTGATGCACACAAGTGTTGCTGCATATAAAATACCATTTCTCAAACAGTAATATTTCATTAACAATGGTCCTGCAATCAATTATCAATATTCCCCCATATCTATTTGGGTTTATTTCCAATGATATACATTATCCATTGAAGAAATATACCAGCATTATCTAGACATATAGTCTAATAACATAAGTAGGGATATGTACCCGCAAGTGGCTTAATCATCAAAATAAGTACGCACAATGCCAACTTGCGTCACACAATAGACCATCTAGTCGATGCATCGTAAAAATTACCTAGATGGTCAACACGACAGATTTATTAGTCCGTGTACATGTCCCTGAATTATTTCCAAACTTGCTGGTGATTCTAGGCCAATCTTATCTTAGGAAGGCCGTATAATTAATTTCGCAGCAAACAAACACGTGGAAATTCATTGATTGTAAAACTTCTGGTTTTTCAATGAATGACCAAATAAATTTCGTGCATCACTATTGACCTGGGATGGCCCATCCGGTCATGCCAAACAATAAGTCCATGTACCAACTTCAAGTTGGTGCCAACTTCAGGCTGCTATTTATGTGCCAGCTTCAGGCTGGATATAACAACTTAGAAAAATTATTTACCAGCTTCTGGCTGGTGCATAGAAGCTATAAATCACATATCTATCTGCCAACTTCTAGTTGGTCTCAGCTGCGGGCTATGCAAACTGTGTATTTAAACACTTAAAATTGCTAGCTTCAGGCTAGTGCATTCCAGCATCTGGCTGGGTATGGTAAGTTTCAATTACTCAATTGCTAGCTTTAGGCTGCAATACATATGTCAATATTAGACTTATTTCTGTCACTTATATCGGAAAAGATCAGAATTATTGAGCAATAATTAAAGTATTGGCAAACAAAACCTCTAAGATTGAAAAGCTTTGGAGTTTATCTGACAAATAATGCAAAGTTTTTAATTACCAAAAAATCTTCTGGATCTTTTCGGAGACAGGAAAAGAGTCCACATTTGAAAAAATGACACCTAGTTGTCTAATCTCAGACTATAAGAAGGGGAGGCGGTTGAGACAGGAAGATGCAGAAAACTCAGAAAACTCAACAAGACAAGAAAAATGCCTTCCCCAACTACTGTTTTCTTTGTTGAGGGTGCCTCTGTAGGAACAAAGAATAGGTTAGCTTATAGCATGGTGAATGAGCAGCAAGAGGAATTACCGAATATTCTGGCGAGAATTCCTCGTTTAGTGTTTGTTGATGAACTTTATTCATCTAGGTTCTTTGTAACTCCTATGGAAGAAACATTCTTCCTAGGGGACCAAAGCAATCTAAGGGCTTCCTTTTATGGCTCGGCTAACTCTATTATGTTTTTCATATCTAATAGACTGTAGGAATTTCAGCTAGAGCCTTCATGTCAAATTTTAAATCAAAGCAGTTATTATCAGGTTTCCATGATGGCTCGGAGCGTCCCAAGGGTGACTGGGTTACCACCTACATGGCCTAAGGTACGACTTCTACTATGGAATTGCAGGGGTGTAACAAGAAGGTCCCAAGATTTTGTGCGTACCTTAAGGGATCTGAAGAATCAGTACAAGCCCAACATGGTACTGATTACTGAGACTTTGTGGCAAGCAGGAGAAAATCATGGTGTAATCCCACTCCGTTTTCCTGCAACGAATCGGTTTGAGATACCTGGAGAAAACAACATGGGTGGTATGTGGTTCTCCTGGAACGACAGTGTTAGGGTCAACATCAACAACGAGGCTCAGAGTTTTAGAGTCAATGTTGTACCCAACAGATAAATATCTGTATAAACTTATGTATGAGGACAATTCCTCTTTGAATGTTCTCCAGTTATGGATCCATTATGCAATAATAATATGCATATTTTCCCTTTGCCATTAAAACCTCATCCAGGGCCATAAGCACAATTAATTATACTGTCTTATTCGCTTCAGGGAATAGAGTAGAGTCAATTCAACGGGATCCATAATAATCTCTTTTATTACTGTAAATGGGGGTTTCTGTACTCTTCAAGAGTATTAGCTCTTCCAGAGCGTAAATATATGATCTTCTAGATCATAGTAAAGCATGCGTTCTTCAGGAACATATTCAAACTTATGCTCTTCTGGAGCGTATTAAATTTTTTTTATTTCGAGATTGTACTATCACATGTTATGTGAAATAGTTGACATCCACACATATAATTCTCCCCCTTGGATGTCAACTTGCATTGTCTTCAGGACAAATGCCTGAGCCATTATTCTAGAAACGATGATAAAATGCTGTAAAGTAAATAAAATAAAATAAAATAGCACATAATAATAAAACTGAAACATAAATTAAAATTATTCAATATATACTGGCTTGCACCTTCAGGGTAAGCAAGATAATAACAGTATCCATCATCGGATGGTCATACAATATCCACCTTCTGGTGGTCATACAACATCTTTCTTCAATTTTCCTCAAAGATCTGCGGGATCTTTTGGCAGTAAGACATCCAGTCTTTGCTATATATTCGCTTTTTATTGCGTCTGCCAGACAATTTGCATTTAAAATGCATTCAATGCCCATAACAAATTTCTTCCGGAAATTTTAAGGGCCTTCAATTAACATAATTCCAAAATTTAAATAAATAAAAGACTTAAATAAAAAAAATAAACATGGGCCTTTTATAAATTAGCCCAGTCAAAAATAAATAACCAAAAATTAAATACGATGGGCCTTATATGAGCCCAAGAATAACGTAAATGAAATTAAAGCGAAAATTAAATGCAATGGGCCTTGTACGAGCCCAATCAAAACGTAAATGAAAACGAGAAATTAAATATAATGGGCCTTTTCGTAGCCCAATAAATAACCGAAAATTAAAGGCAATGGGCCTTTTATGAGCCCATTTGTAATTTAAATAAAAACATAAACATAAATTAAATACAAGCATAATAATAGATATAATATACACCTACTCGATAAATCTTTCGGCAATAATAATGGCATAATAATAAAGAATATATAATATATATATGCTTACTCGATAAATCTTTCAGCAATAATAATAGCATAATAATAAAGAATATATAACATATATAGAAAAGATGAAAGTAGTAATAAGAAAAGTTTTAGAAATAAATACCTTAATAGAGTAGAGACTCGTGCTGATAACGTGTTATAAAATTGGGGGAGATTTTCACTATTTGATGGAATAATACAAACTTGATCAAACTTGATCAAGGTAATAATACAACTTTGGTAATAATAATACACTTTTGATAATAATATGTAGAAGAGAATAATAAATTTAGATGGAGGGAGATTGGAAGAGAAGTGTATGGAATGAGAAGAGAGTGAAGTTTATGGTGGGTTGTAAGTGTATGAAAGTGAAGGAATGAAGGGGTATTTATAGTTGGAAATGGGAGGATAAAAACAAATAAGTACGATTAATTTAAAAGGATAAAATCAAAAGGATGTTAGGTAAAGGAAGATGATATTAGGATTAGGACAAATGAAATTATGGAGGGTAATTAGCCAAAGAGATAATTCCAAGTAGAAGTTTGGTGTATGGGTAAAGTATTTACTGGGGGTAAATTCGGGTATGGTAAAATTGAATTTTACTGGATGGTAACAATGACATTCACCATGATTTATTTATAACAATATAAGCGTAATAGTGGGCTCAAATAATAGCCTTATATAATTGAGTCTAACTTACTAAGTAAAAATCAACCCAACTTACAAAAACCCACAAATATAGGTTGACTTTAAAAGAAACAAAATTTTTATTGTAAAA
Source organism: Turnera subulata (assembly GCA_028386065.3). Taxonomy (NCBI): domain Eukaryota; kingdom Viridiplantae; phylum Streptophyta; class Magnoliopsida; order Malpighiales; family Passifloraceae; genus Turnera; species Turnera subulata. The sequence continues at coordinate 12,281 of JAKUCV010000495.1, read as the reverse complement.
AAAAAAAAATTGACGAAAAAGAGAAGGGAAGAAAATTAGTTGTGTTACACGTTTCAAAAAAAAAACAAATAAAAAGATTATACTCCCCATACATTATGAAATTTGGTAATTATAATTATATAACATCAAAATAATCAAATAACTAATACAAAGTATGTGTAAAATAAACCTTATTCCATTTGTTTGAACTAGACATGGAGTTTTTTTTTTATTATTTTTTTAAGCATACATTATGCTTGTTATTGATGAAAAGCTTGTGAGAGCACAAAATGTTCCACACATTGAAGAACTTCCTCAGTTCAGTTCATTCAAAAGCATTGTGAGATCAGGAGCTTTGATGTGCTAATATGTGAGACGTATGGTTTGTGTTTCGTAAAGTATAGGTAGACACAAAAACATCAACACTAGAAAAAAGAGATATGATATATTGACTAAAAATCCAGTTAGGTTTTGAATAGCATGTATGAAAGGTTGATTTTGGAATAGGTTTCATGCAAGTTCAAAACAAAACCTGTTTCCACATGCATAGCTTCTCCTCAATAATTCACCCACCCATTGCATTGCAGTAGCTTTCAAGAAAGTTCATTCCTAGAATTTGGGTCCAAAAACCGGTTTTTAACCCTGATTATCAATCCATTGCCTTCTTTCTTTTCGATGTGAGAATATCACTTATACAATCTCTCCTCTAGTGTATTCTTCTTTCAGCATGTAGGCAAGGAGCTTAACTAAACCATCGGCTCCTTTACCACTTGTTAGTGTTGGGAGTAGGCACGAATCGGGAAGAAAATAAGTAAGGCCCAAGTGAGATCTTTATGTATGGACTAGGACATCATATGGTAACCTAAAACCTTAAGGGATTGGGTAAATGAATCCACACTACTTATAAAATCACTCATTTGGTCTATTTCTTTCCGATATGGATACATCACTTACATTTATATCAACTTTCAAACTAATATTATCGGGAAAAAAAACTTTCAAACTAATATTAATTCAAGAAACTAGATTTTTTTTAACAAGTCTACTCTCCAACTCTGTTAGATTTATTATTTACATGATAATTTAATTATGTTCCATTGGAAAGTTGAAGCGCCCCGACCCGTATTTACCATACACAGTAAACACGTGCCGAAACTATTCTTATTGATAGAATAGACAGTACAACAGCAATCCATATAATACAACCGTCACCCACACTCGGGGACCATAATTCAATCCACACGCATAGCTCAACAGCAGCAGCATAATCCAGTATATACAGCATCATAATCATTTTAGGAAAACAGCAACACAGCAACATATATATATCACAGCAGCGGAAGACTTATATGCACATGCAGCAGAGGTATGGATCCGGAGTCAGGTGGAGGAGCAGCAGCCGTCGTACGTTGTACCTGGACTACGAAACAACTTAACCTACGGGATGAAACCCCGCAGGCGAGGGGTGAGTCTGAAGTGCTCACCGACCAAGGATAAACAGTGATATGCAGGCAACCGTAATACTGTAAAGAAAACACAAGCAAGCAACAACACATCTCAAACAAGACTGAGCCAAGACCAAAAGAATATTTATTATTATTACCAATTTTATCTTCCAGGCCCCGTCACTGGACAAGCTAGGGGTCAGACCTGGATATCAACATATTTCGGGTGCCAGACCAAAACCAAGAGAACCCAGGGATCGACATCCCCAAATAGTAACCCAGGGATAGACATCCCAAATAAATCAACGGGATAGACATCCCAAGCATAGACATGCTTACCACAAGTAACCCAGGTCATGGCCACCACAAAACAGTCTTTACCCATCGAGTCAAACCACTACTTTCCAAGTGACAATAAAGTCGTCAACACAACTTCCAATTAACCAATTTCCATTATAATAGCATGTTCACATAAGATGCAAATAAACTTGATATGCATATGATATGCAGTACTGTAAATAAAACGTTAACCCGGCTCGATCTCGGTTACCCCGTTATCATCATCATTTACCATTTATTTCTAGGTGTCAAAATACTTTTCCCGGTATTATTCCGGTATTAATACTTTGGTTAAAAACCTTCCAAAATTATTTCCATATTCAAAATATTTAATTATTTTCCATATCCTTATTTTTCAAACATAATTCCATAATAATCATGTATATTTCCAATATTATTATTTTCCAAAAATATACCTTAATATTTATTTTTCCAGATTTTATTTATTTTATTTTATTTTATTATTTTTATTGTTATTTTTTTAACCATGGACTGGGCCGTGAACAGTGCTGGACCAGGCCATACACAGTGCCAAGCCCAAGCCCCAACTAGGGCCCAGGCTCAGGCCCATGTGCAGGCCCAAGTTCCAAACCCAAGCCCAACAGCCCATAACCAAACTATAAACCAAACCAAGCTAAGCCTAGCCCAACCATTAACCAAGCCCACTCACAACTAACCCAAGCCCATGCAAAATTACCCAACACAAATCCACGTAAATAATAACCCATGTATGCAGCTACAGTATTCGTCTTCTTCGTGGCTCACCTGCGCGGGCGGCACGGTTGACGGGCGAGGCGGGCACGGTGCGATGACGGCTTGCAGGCGAGGCGAAGCAATGGGCGCGGGGACGACGACGGAAGCGTGAGGACGCCACGGGGATGGTGGTGCGAGGTGACGAGGCGTGGCGGCTCCGTGGTGCAGGAGTAAGGCGCGGTGAAGGTGAGCTGGTCATGGTGGCAGCTCGTGGGAGGGGAGAAGGGAAAGGAAAGGGTGGCTGTTGAGGGGTTGTGGTGTTGTAAACAGTCGGCAGGGGAAGGTGTTGGTGGCGTGTGAAGGCTGCAAGCGAGGGTGGTCGGGCATAAGGATGGTGTCGGGTGGCTTGGGTGGTCATGGTGATGGCGGTGAGTGGGTGGTGAGTGGGTGAAAGTGGCTCGATAGGTGGTTGGCGCAGTGGAAATAAAGGAAAGAAAGGAAAGGAAAGAGAGGAAGGTGAGGGGGTAGTGGCAGGACGACTGTGAAGAAGCTCGGGTGGGAAAGGGGTGTAAGTGGTGGTGGATGCGGGTTGCTCGGGAAAGGAGAAGTAAGGTGAGGGTGTGGTGGTGCTGGCATCACGGGGAAAAGGAGAAGGGGAAAAGGGTAGGTGGTTGTGTGTTGGCTTGGTGGTCTCATCATGGAGGAGTTTTGGTAGTGTTGGACGCGGGAGAGAAGGAAAGGAGAAGGAGAAGGTGGCGTGGTGGTTTGCATGGAAGTGCAAGGGCATTGGTGTTCTTGTAGACGAAATGATGCAGGACACGACGAGCTTGGCCACGGGAAGTTTCACGAGTGAGCAAGAAAATCTTCACGGAAGCACTGGCGAATCACAAGTGGGAAACAAGTTTTCACGGGTGAGCAGGGGATGAACTGTGCACGACATGCATGACATGCGGTGCAACTCTGTTAGTTGAACCGTGTACCGTCCGGACCCGAAAAATCTCAACTTGATCCGCAAAATCTGCAAGAAAATCCCGAGTGTGGAACAAAGCTCGGTTTTAGAATCCGTGTCTCGTTTTACCCGGAATTAATTACCAAGATTAATTCCATAAGTAAATACTGTGTAAATGACTTTCACGATCCCGGTAAAAATAAAATTTTTACCCGGGCCGTTACAGTCTACCCATCTTAAAAGAATTTCGTCCCCGAAATTCATTCCAATGATGTAAACAGGTGCGAAAACTGAGAACGCATGTGCTCTTCTACCTCCCACAAAAACTCGTTTGCGGAACGCTTACTCCACTTACCTTATCCATTAGGATGACGCGGTTTCTCAACTGTCTGATTTCTCGGGCAAGAATCTATTCTGGTGTTTCTGTGTATGTAAGATCCTCTGCGACCTCAACATCTGCTGTTGTAATCACATGGCTCGGATCTGATTTGTCTCTCCTCAACATGGAGACATGGAACACGTCATGAATCCGAGACAACTCGGTCCTAAAACTCAACTTCGTACCCAAAGCTGTTTGCAGACTCTTCTAAAACCGTGATGTAAATCTCGGATCTCTGTCTGAGACGATAGACTTAGGAATCCCATGTAGCCTTGCAATCTCTGCAACATACTGCTTCGCCAACTTATCCAAAGTGTCTGTCTATCGGATGGGAAGAAAAATGCGCTGATTTTGTAAGTCGGTTAACGATAACCCAAATAGAATCATGCTGTCTCCGAGTCAACGGTAATCCGACCATAAAATCCATAGTAATCATCTCCCATTTCCACTCTAGCACTGTCAACTATCTCAACTTTCCCGCTGGAGCCTGATGCTCGGCTTTCACTTGCTGGCAGGTGATACACTTAGCAACGTACTCGGCTACATCCTTCTTCATACGTGGCCACCAAAAATGACTCCTCAAATTCTTATACATCTTGGTGCTTCCGGGATGCATAGCATACGGCGTCATATGTCCTTCTTCCAGAATCTGACTGCGCAGGTTACCAACACTGGGTACACATAAACGTTTTCCCAGCATCAGTGCACTATCCTCGTCTATGTGAAACTTATCTTTTCCACTGCTGACTGCTTCCTACAGCTTGGTCAAATCGGGATCTCCATCTTGTAGCTCCACAATCCAGTCTCTTAGGTTAGATTTGACTTCAATATGGGTCAACAAAGCTCATGTCTTATCCACTGACAAATCAACTCCCATCTTCCTTAACTCGATAAGAGAGGATATCGAGTAGGTCGTGGAAGCATCTTCTAGTTGTCTCCGGCTCAAAGCATCAGCAACAACATTAGCTTTTCCAGGGTGGTACTCAATAGTGCAATCATAATCATTCAGCAACTCAACCCAACATCTTTGTCGCAGGTTAAGTTCCTTCTGAGTCATGATGTACTTGTGACTCTTATGATCTGTGAAAATCCGACATCTCTTCCGAACAGATAATGCCGCCAAATCTTCAAAGCAAGGATCACTGCGGCCATCTCTAGATCATGTGTCAGGTAATTCTTCTCATGCGGCATCAACTGTCTCGAAGCATAGGCAATCACTCGGCCTTCTTGCATCAGAACTGCTCCCAAACCAAGACCTGAAGCATCACAAAATAATACGTACTCCACTCCTGGCTTAGGTACTGTCAAAACTGGTGCTGATGTCAACTTCTTCTTTAGCTGATCAAAACTCTTCTGGCAGGCTTCACTCCAAACAAAAGCTTGATCTATCTTCAACAACTTGGTCATAGGGCTGGCTATCAAGGAAAAACCTTCGATGAATCTCCGGTAATATCCTGCAAGGCCAAGAAAACTTCTGACCTCAAGTACCGTCTTGGGTGACTTCCACTCCAGAACAGCTTTTACTTTAGCAGGGTCAACTTTAATCCCATTCACGGATACAACATGTCCAAGGAATGCAACTTTTTCAACCCAGAACTCGCACTTGCTGAACTTGGCATATAACTGTTTCTCTCGTAACCTCTGTAGTACTACCCTCAGGTGCTCTCCATGTTCTTCCCTGTTCTTGGAGTATATCAGAATGTCGTCAATGAAGACTACCACGAGCTTGTCCAAGAACTCGTTCAGGACCAAGTGCATCAAGCACATGAAAACTGCAGGTGCATTGGTCAAACCAAAAGGAACCACGGTGAACTCAAAGTGACTATACCGAGTGCGGAAGGCTGTCTTCGGTATGTCCTTCTCTTCAATCTTGACCTGGTGATATCCAGACTGAAGATCAATCTTAGAAAACATGGTAGCTCCCTGTAACTGATCAAAAAGGTCATCAATCCTTCCGCACTCTTCAATCTTGACCTAGTGAACCCAGGGATCGACATCCCCAAATAGTAACCCAGGGATAGACATCCCAAATAAATCAACGGGATAGACATCCCAAGCATAGACATGCTTACCACAAGTAACCCAGGTCATGACCACCACAAAACAGTCTTTACCCATCGAGTCAAACCACTACTTTCCAAGTGACAATAAAGTCATCAACACAACTTCCAATTAACCAATTTCCATTTCCAATATCCATTATCAATTTTCCATGGTCAATAGTCCAACAACAATCTCAACACAATATCCACAGAATCAATATCACAGTCCAACAATCACAACAGCAATAATCACAACAGTCAAATATCCAACAGTGAATATCTCAGCAGTTCAATCAAACAACAAAGCACACAAAGTATTACAGGCACATATCAAAGGTTATCCATCCTCACCTTAGCCGTTTATCAGTTATGAAACTCCCCTTTCGGGTTCCACAGCAAGTTCCTCGAGCAACTGTTCAATATCAATTCCTGTATAGCAAATAATAGCATGTTCACATAAGATGCAAATAAACTTGATATGCATATGATATGCAGTACTGTAAATAAAACGTTAACCCGGCTCGATCTCGGTTACCCCGTTATCATCATCATTTACCATTTATTTCTAGGTGTCAAAATACTTTTCCCGGTATTATTCCGGTATTAATACTTTGGTTAAAAACCTTCCAAAATTATTTCTATATTCAAAATATTTAATTATTTTCCATATCCTTATTTTTCAAACATAATTCCATAATAATCATGTATATTTCCAATATTATTATTTTCCAAAAATATACCTTAATATTTATTTAATAGTGATGAGCTCGCATTAAAAAAATGTCTCATATTTTTAATTGTTAGGTGATATTGCATAATGTATTTTTAAAAAATATAGGGTTTCTGATCATTTCCTCATAAAGAATGGATTTCCTTTTTATACTCCTTTTTACAATTAATTTAAAGGCATTTATTTGTCAGCGCAATTCGATCCTAGGGTCCCTAGATTATCTTCCTTGCTATTAGTACCACTTTTATCTAGTTGTCTCTATTATAGCTTCCATTCCCTTCCTTTGGCTTCCTGGACTTGAGCTTTCTTTTATTTTTGCATTCTGGCCTCCCCTTCAATCCTTCTACCCTACTCCTTTAAAATATGAATTTGAGCTGCCCTATCAATATCCCCTCAAGTGAGGGGTTAAGTGTGGATATTTTTTTTTGTTGTCTCTTTCATGTGACCCCTCACTTGTCAAACTCTTGCTTTCCCTTTAAAAATTTCAAACTTTGTCAGTTATCTCCATATTCGTGTGGTTAGGAGAGAGCTTTATTTTCGTGCCCACTCCTACCTTGGTCTTTGAGGTAGTTTCAGGTGCATGCCTTAGCTCCTCTTTCTCTCTCTTATATCTTTCTCCTTTGTCTTCTTTGGCTTCTGCCTCTGTCCATCGTGGTTTCTCGAGCCTTCCTCTTCGCTCTTTTCTGGGTATCCTTTTTCCCCCTCTTTTTTCTCAACTCTTTTGATTGTATGAATGAATTTGTTCTTTCCCTTTAAAGCTCCCACCTGTTGCCTAATGGGAAGAAGTTGATTCCTCCCCATCTTAGGGGTTCTTACTTAGTCTTTGCCATGGGAGAAGGTGAGACTTTTAGATCTGTCCCTTCCCCAAACCAGTTCTTAATGTTTTGTTTAGTCATCCAATGCACAATTAGTTTATTGTTTTCTGATTTTGTCCTAGATTTCTTCCGCGTGTTCTAGGTCGCCCCGATCCAACTCTCTGAGATCGTGGTTTTACCTTTTGGCTTTTGAGTATTGGTGTAAAATTCACCAAGTTGTTCCCATTGTTCCCGTCTTCTTGTGTTTTTTATCAGGTGAAAAATCTAGTGAAGGTTCCCATATGGTCTATTGTGCCTGTCGATTTGGGCCTGGTTATTTTATTCCCATCCCTAAAAATAGGAAATTCTTCAAGCAGTGATTAGTCAAAGTGAACCTTGAACAGGGTTTGGTACGCTCTAAGCAGAGCTTTGAAGAGGAATAGCCAGTTCACCCATGAAAAGAAAAAAAAAAGAGAGTAAAAAGAAGAAAAGGTTAAGGTGGAAAGGAAAACCCAGAGAAGAGTGAGCAAGAAACTCAAGAATTCGCAGCGAGCGAAGTTGAGATTGGTACTTGTAACCGCACCAGCTAGCCAACGGATAAGAATGGGTACGAAAACCAAACTGCACAAGAACAGTTTGTGGAAGAAAGGAACCGATAGGAAATTTCAAAATTTTTTAGGGATAGAGAAAACTCGAGCAAGTGAGGGGCCACGTATGCCATAACGACTTGCTGCTTGAGGTGAGTGGGTGGATTAGACCTTTGCATCCTTGGAAGATTGCGATTTGCCAACAGTTACAGTCCTTGCTTGATGGTGTTTCTCTTCAGGAGACAGGTCAGATTAATGGCGATGGGCGGAGGATGGGAGCGGGTTGTATTTCATCAAGTCGGGGTATCGGTTTCTTCACTCTGAGCCATCTCCTGCACCTCCTCGTCCTTTGCTGTAGATGTCCATTGCTCCGCCCAACATAGAGCATTTTCTTTGGCGTGTTTTAATACAGGTCTTACCACGTGATCTGCTTTTCCATGCCGTGGCATTCTCTAGGAACCTGATGCTTTTTGCCCACTTTGCTCTTTCGGACTTGGAGGATATTGCTCACCTCTTTCTGCATTGTCCCACTACGACTTCTCTATGGCAAAGACTTTGTTGTTGGTGGGGTGTTCCCTGGATTTCTCTTGCTACAATCGAGGGGTGGTTATCTCAATGGCCATGACTCTCTGGTTCTACCTCTTCATAACAAGCCTGGGTACTTGTAATGACCCGGGTAAAATTTTCGTGATTTTAACCCAGTTGTTTTGACTTTTACGGTGGTTAATAAAATTTTATCGCGGTTAATCAAGAATTTTACCAATCCGAGTCAAATTTTTCATTTTTCTCATTATTATTTTTACTAAATTGTTATTATTGTTATTATTGCTACCATTATTAGTACGATTAACATCTTGATAAGATATATAATTACCCATACTCCAATAATTTACTAATTAAAAGTTTTAAAGAAAATCTTTGATGACTTTTGGCTAAGCTTTTATTTATGTAATTTTCAACGAATTTACTATCTACAATTCTAAAGAAAATGTCTCTCCATATTGTTCTTTCCTTACTAAGAATTTAATATTACTGTACATTATTGCCGTTAATGTTGTTATTAATATTATTATTTTTATCAAGACATTTATTAACTATTTTTTTATAATTACTAATAAACATGTTTTAGGAAATTAATTTTACCAAATAAGTATAGAAATTTATTTTGGACTTCATCTAAAATTAAATGGTTTACTAAAAGCTTTCTTAAATTATATTTTGAAATAAATTATGTCTAAGTATGGAACACAAGGTTGGGTGTAGTTTTGGCGGATACGACGTAGTTTCGTCCTAGCCAAAACATAAAACACACAAAGCCCTGCGTTTTGACCAAGGCAGTTGAATGAGTTTGGGGACGTCCAAAACGACGTCGTTTTAGTGTCGGCAAGGCACCAATAATTTGCCCCGACAACCCGTCGCTTTGTGCCCTCTCTCTTTTTCCTTCTCCTTCTTTTCCTTTTTTTTTTCATCTTTTCTTTCTTCCGCCACCGACCCCTCCCTATCTTTTCTTTTCTGTTCCCTTTTGTTTTCTCTTCTTTTTCTCCTTATCTTTTCTCTCCTCCTCCCCTCTACCCGATACCACCCACCCCTCCTGCAACCTCCTCCTTCTTTCTTCCTCTTCCCCTCCTGTCTTCTCCTTCTCTGCAGCCGTCGGCCCTCTCTTCACCGCCTCCTTTTCCTTCCTCTCTCCCTTCTTCTTCCTCTGCCTCCTCCTTCATCTTCCTCCACCCTTCGCCGCCGCTGCCACCAGATCGCCTCCACCTGCTCCTTTCTCCTCCACGCCACCACTGAGTCCAGCACAACACCGCACTGCCCCTTCCTTCTTCTTCCTCGCAACGCTGCCGTCTCTTCCTCCTCGTTGTCCTCTGCCTGTGTTCCGACCAGAGGAACTGGGCTCGGGCCACCGTAGATTGAGGTCGTCGCCGCTGTGGGTGCGCCAACACGCCGACGCGCCTTCCCTTTCTCCTCTTTCCCCCTCGTGCTCCACGATCTGCTCCGCCGTGAGCTCTTGACCTCCTTGAACCGTTGACGACGTCGCCGAGTTGGGTAAGTTGTCTCCTCCAAATCTTTCTTGTTCCTTGGCTTTCGATTTTCAAATCGGATTGGTGATTAACGTTGAGGTGTGTTTGGTTGTTGTGGGTCTGTGTGTTTGAAACGGGTGTGGATTTGGGTGCTGGCAGTGGGTACTGTGGTGCTGTTGTTGTTGTTAGGGATGTGATGATGAACAGTACAGTAAACTTTGGGTGTTTTGATGACTGCGGTGAACAGTAGCTGCCGGGATCCGGTGAGTTTCCGATGCCCCGGGATTTTTCTGGCGAGCCTGGAAACAGACCTTTGGGTAAATCCCGAGCCTTTGGACTATCCATGCACTAACGGACCTTTGGACGATAACGAACCCGAACTTTTAACGGCATTAATTAAAATGATGATTTAATCTGATTAATCAAATACTAACTTAATTCTATTTATGTTTTATTTATTTTCAGTATTCTTGATTTATAATTTCATTTCCGATTGGGCTATTAAAAGACCCATTGTATTTTTCGGTTTAGTTTCATTTGCCTTTTACCTGGGTTCGTACAAGGCCCATTGTATTTAACTTTTGCTTATTTAATTTTAATTGGGCTAATTAATAAAAGGCCAATGTTGTTATTTTAACTATGTCTCTTATTTAATTTTCGAAATTATGTTAATATTAGATTTATCCTCCATTGGGCTAAACGTTCATGAAGGCCTACCCAACTCAATTTCCAAATTTCCTTAATTATGTTTAATTGAATTTATATTATAAAAGGCCTAGACATGTATATATATTTCTATTATATTCATTTCCGTAATCTTAAGCTAAAATAATATTAGATATACACCTTATTTCAATTACTGATTTTAATCTTATACAAGTATACACATATATATATCGTATAACGTATTACAGCTATTATACCGGCTTAGATATTGCTGGACTATAATTTTACTTAACAATTACAGTTTTATGTGTACATGTACTTAAGGGTATATACGTAGATATTTATTTATAGATATTACAATTACAAATTCGTACGATTACCTTATGCTATACCTCGGTTATGTTGATTCTTACAGTTGAAGATATTTTCCAATTAACGGTTTTATTATTTGATATATTATCTATGTATTTATTACTTTCACTGCAATATAATCCTTGTTTACTAAATACATATGTACTGTTATTAATTATTGGGAATAATTATTTTTATGATTACCCCATATCATAAACTACGAGTATTTTATGGACTATAATTATTTTACAGCCGTAAAGGAAACGAATAATGGAAACGGTCTTGGAACGACAGTAACGATGACAGCTGCGGACAAATGGAATAAAAATAATAATTAAGCTCATGCATTGCATTTTTTTCGATGTGCATAGTATGTGATTGTATGTGTTGATATGATATAGGGTCAGATAAAGCTATATGGATTATTTGCTGGTTCAGAGACATACCAGGTGAGGATATAAACTTATAAACTTCGGTATGCTGCCTGTGATACTCGAGCTGTTGTTTGAATTATTGGTATTATGTTCATATTGTTGATACTTGCTTTGATTATGATATACTGGATCCTTCTGCGCTGCCTACTGTGATATTTGGACTCTGTGTGCTTGGTGACTATTGCAGTTTGTATAATTGTGTGGAGTTGATTGAGACTTGTAATTTGATAGTGAGGATGGAAAAACCCTTGATATGTTGCCTATAATACGGTTATGATGTTTCTGTTGCTTGAACTGCTTGATTGAACTGCTGAGTGGTTATGACTTCTGTGAATATTGTTGATGGTTTGAATCATGTGACTGAGCTCAGTGACTTCCTTGTGAGTCACGGTTTGTTGTTGATGTTAGACTGCTATCAGAGGTTGTGAGTCTGTTAACTGTGGTCTAAGCATAATTGAGATTCCAGTTGTATTTTGAGATGTGTTTCCCAGATGAGCTGTGAGGCAGAGAGCCTGCTTGGGAAGTGTGATTGAGAAGGTATATTGGAATAGTAATAATCTCAGTATTTCGATGTCACGTGAAAAGGTAGAGGTACGACCGGATGGTTAGAGACTATTTTGTGGTGGCCATGATCGGGTTACTTGTGATAAGCATGTCTATGCTTGGGATGTCTATCTGTTAGAACTCATGCCTCCTTGTTTCATTTCAGAGTTTTGATAATGACAAACCTTGGCTCAATTGATGACAACCTTGAAGCAAAAAGAAATCAAGCAAACAAGTGCTCAACCAAAGTGATCAAGAATTCAAGAGAAGATATGATCAAGAGTTGAAGTACAAGAAGAGCAAGAGAAGTTAGGACCCATTTGTACAGG
>JAKUCV010000494.1:45808-98706 GCA_028386065.3 Turnera subulata | reverse complement strand
TGAATTGGGTGGTGGTACTACTACTAGTTTAGGTGCGTTAAATGGTGGGGTGGGGTTGATTTGTATATAAAAGGGTAGGGAGATGGGAGAAAATGGAAAATGTGCACAAGATTAATTAGATCTTCCTACTAGGAAAAGAAAAAAAGATTGACAGAATTGCAATGTAGATCCTATTAATTTTTGGTATACCAAAAAAAAAACAGATTTTGAGGCTCAAAATACAAATGTGTTTTTTTTTTTTTAATAAAAGCTAGGAATTTTCAGGTAACCCAAAATTCCTGAGTTGGTCACCTAGATTGGAGGCTTTAAATAGAAAGTTGGGGGGCAAGAGGGGCTTATTGAGCGTTGGGTGGGTAGGCCGATGTGTTAGTTGAAAACAGCAAGTGACCGTCGGATCTTCCGTTGGAACGGACGATCAGGATTTCGCCACGTAGGAGGAGAACAGGGTGGGTGACATGCGCTTGGGTGGGTTCGCTTCCTTTTACTTGTCAGAAAAGAGAAAAAAGCTGGCCTGGGGGTTGGTGGGATGGAGGCAACATAAGCCATACGTCATGGCTCCAATCCCACCCACAATTTTTATCAACCAAAATTTATTACACCCAAAAAAGAAATATAATATTTTTTAAATTGTTTTGAAAAAAATTAATTATGTTTTTTGTAGGAAAGTGAAGTTTACCAAATCTCAATGTGCCCACCTACAACCCCAGGGGTGGAGGAGACTAGAGGGAGGGACGGAGATTTTTTCTTTTTCTTTTCTTCCTGTGGATTTGCCTTCTCAACTACATTTGGATTGTTTGCCAAAAAAAAAAACTACACTTGGATTTGGCAGGAATTTCAAGATAAACTTAATCTTGACTCCTGGAAATGCCACTGTGAGTTTTTTTTTTGATAGTAAAATGCCACTGTGAGTTACGTGAGTGAAATCCTTTTAATATAATCTAGGCAACCTTTACTTATCTGCCGCCAGGTGTTTTTTTTTTGGGGAAATAATATATGCACATTTTTTTTTCCTTTTTTTACCTTTTTATCTTGTCCTAATCAGGTGGATAACTTTTAGGATTCTTCAAATTTTCAGCGACTTCCAATTAAGAGATTAAGAGATTTGAGTTTAGCCATTGAGTTCATCTCATTAAGAACATACAGACAAAGTTTTGGGTTGGATAACTACATGAGGTGAGGTAAGCCAATTATGAGTTTCTCTGACTGGGAATACGTCCGTTACTCTTACCCTGGAACTGGAAGGTATATCTGATATATTTTGCTTATGACTTTATATAGAATTAATTTCAATAAAATCCTCCCGGACTATCCAAAAGCACCTCATTGGACCCTAGATTAGATAATTAATGAACATCTCACTTGTGATGAATGAAACAGGAGTTACTTTAAAGTTTTAACTCAATCTGAAGCTTAACAAACATTTTTTATCTCAATTGTTCTTACCATGGTTCTTTTTTTTTTTTTCCATCGGATATCTAGAGTTTTGCCCCCCAAATTAATCCACGTTATTATGGTGCGTGAGTCTCTAAATTAGGATTTTTTCATACCTGTAGAATCAAACACGAGACTTCACTTAATACAAACCAAGTAGTTCACTATTTGAACCAATTCCATTAGTTTTTTTTATAGTTCCTCCACATTTAAAATACGCATGTGAAGTCCTAGTGTCTACTAATTTTTGTTGGGGAAGTGGCATTCTTCTCTGAATTGTGACAAAAAGGAGCCAAATTATACACTAAGTGCATGAAACTAATTAAGGAGTGGACAATGGTAGGACCATTTCATTTAGGACTATATGACAAGGTATACATATTCTACAGTCTACGAATCTTTATCTCCTCTCCTGATAAAACAACCCACCCATGTTTTTTTTTTTTTTATGTTAGACAGTCGGCAAGAATTAATTTTTGCCGGTGAGGTTGAAAAATTTGGCCTAACTTCTTTTAGTTTCAAAACTCTTCTATTCTATTCGTAATCTATTCATTTTTAAGGCAGCGTCCAAATGCAAGAAATCTATTTCTTTTTCCAAAATTACTCCATCTGGAAAAAGCAGAGGTTTTATATTTAGTTTTTTTCTTGTCGACGAGAAGTTATGTTTTGTCGATCGGTAGTATATAATTTTTGGAGTAGTATATTTGCTATATTTATTTGCAATTATATTGAAAATTATAGTAGAGTACTAGCTAGAGTCGAGCTGTGCAGTCAAATATGATCAATTGTCCATAAAGAATTTTCTATCGCTACAATACAAAGAAAAATGCTTACTTTAGAGTTTATACACTAAAATATACCAAAATTTCACTTTCTCCTTGACTTTTAATACCAAATGCATGCCACTGGATAGTAAAGACTTATAACACAAATAACTGTAATTAAATGGCATGAATGCTGCAGGTCTAAAGTTATTTTCCTTTGTTTTTATTTACCAAGCAAAATTTTTCGGTAGATAATTTATGTCTTTTAATGTAATTATATGTAACATCACGAACTGAACCCAATAATCCGTTTTCTCAAAGAACATTGTATTAATTAGCACTTGGCTTTCAAGATTCCAAGTTATATATTGGTGGTACCCGATTCCTAATTCAAATCCAAAAATATTCCATTCCCATCTTCGATTCTATCTCTGATATCAAGAAAGAAAAATGCTCAATATATAGCAACAAAGAAAAATGTTATCGTCATTGATCCGTCATCAGAAGTGGCATCTTTTCTAATCAAGCATATAATAAGTTGGGTTTGAGACCAAAAAAAAGGAAGAAAAAGTTGGGTTTGAAAGATTAGACCAAGCAAATCTTGAACAATTCCACACACCACCGGCCTTCAATATCTTTTTTTGGCACTCAAGTATGCCATATGCTTCCTCTAGTAATATAAATCCTTATCACATTATCAGCCAGGAATCCACTATGTTTTGTACATTCTTGTGTTAATTACCATGAATCCTTGTGTTCGTTGAGAATATATTTTACTTACAAAAAAAAGTGGTGGAGAAGTTTTAAACGCAATAATCTGTGTCGTACCCTTCTTGTATATTCAACGAAATTGCATCCTTACACTTTATAGGACACATTTAAGACATCAACACGTGAAGGACCTTCATTTTCTTCATTTTTTTTTTCTTTTCTAGAACGTGAAAAACCTTATAGATGTGTACAGAAGTACCGCCACTTAATTAGATTCTTGATTATTTTTGTGGTTTTTTTTTCAAGAAAAATTCCTTTTTGTTCCTCACCAACTTTTCTCTATAGTGGAGGTACTACCAACCCCATTCTAATTATCAATTTGTGTTGTGGTTGGTAGGATGCTGTCGTTGGTGTCTTCATTCTGCCCACCTTCCCTCCGTTTTCTCGTCATCCTCATCATTTTCTACTTTCCAACTAGGATTTAATATTCAGATATATAAAACTTATTGACCAGTTGATCGAATGTAGTGAATTTAATTCATAATCTATGCTAGTATATGGTACCTTGTCACAATCGTGCCTTTATCCATATTTTTCTAATTTATTGTTGTGATGTGTATAGTGATACTCGTTCAGTCATTATAGTGTTACACTCTTCTATCTAAACTCGAAATTGAGTAATATTTGAAATAAGATTAAAGATAAATAGTAAATGGAAACAAAGAAAATTAAATAAAACCTCGGTAAATATTGAAAGTCAAAAGGGATATTAAAAGGACGAAAAGTAATAAAAACCATAAAGATGAAGTGAATGACCATTTTTTCCACAGTTTTAACAATTGACGGCTGATCAAAAAAAAAAAAAACGATTGACGCAGTTGATGGTTGTCATTTACGACCTGTCTTTACCATCGTTAGCACTTGGAAGTCTAATGAGTAATGACATGTGAATTATAGTTATTTTTTTACTTCTGATTTATGAAAAGTATATAATTAATTTAATTGATTTGCATAGAAATAACTTTTATTTCATAACTTAATTAAGACAGTGGGAAAATATTTATAACTAACTAATAACTGGAAAAGGTGAATTCATACTATAAGTAAAATACAATACTTATGTACTTGGTGACTTGCAAAAATTAGTAGTACCTTTTCTTTTTTTTTTTTGTTGCCGAGGAAGTAGTAGTAGCTTTTCATATATTATGCCAAATAGACCCTATATATGATTGAATTTGCTAATGGAGTGAACAGTTTTTAATGTGTTGGAATAATGCCTGAAACTGCCAGGAACAACCATAAATATCATCCACCACCATAATACAAAAAATTCAGTCCCTACTGGAAATAAAGTGGATAACAACGATTATTATATATATGGAGAAGCAAGGTATAAAAGGAAGTTAACTTCGATAGCTAGACCTTATATAATTCTCAAACATGACATAACAAGCCTCCTACCAAATTTTAGTGGAAAAAGGTGAGGGAATTTTTTCCTCTAGTAACGCTACATATGATGGTATAAAAATTTGCAATAAATAGAAAAAAAATTCATTAATGAGTTGGTAATTCATGAGCTGTATAATCCATAATTGGATTATTGGCATCTTTTTCTCTCCTTTTTTTTTTAAGATGAGATACACCTTAAATAATCTTATAATTTCGGTGCTTTACTCATTTTGGGTTTATCTCAGGCCCGACCATGTTTGTTTCTAGTCCGTGCATTCTTATTTACATTAAAAAAAACACTTTGTTGAGAATTTCATCATATTTAACACATAAATATAAACACAAAAGACACAGTAGAAGAATTAAAATTAGAACAGAAGACATACCTTTAATAAATTTAGGAGGCAGCATCGATAGTTTATCTGGATCATCATTGTTGGTCACAGAATTAGATTCATAGGAAATAATCACTTGTCCACCACTTAAGTGCCCTTAATCTATTTGCATGGAGATGACCTCTAATTTTTTAAGATAGGGAGAGAACATGGAGAAAAGAAAGATAAAGAAGTGGGAAGAGAAAACCAGGAAAAAAAATTAAAAACATGTATTCTTTTCTGTTTACCAAAACCAACACACTTTCCACACCCTCAAACTAATTGAAATACAGTTTGTATTTGAATTTGGGCCATACTAAACAAATGTACAACCCAATAAACCAACACATGTATATTAGGTAATAATAATTTGTCCTTCCTCTAACCAAAAATATCCGAGTAATTATATCAAGATATATATACATCAAGATATTGCTAAAATCCAATCATGTCACTATGTAGCGCAGTTGGAAACTAGTAATACTTTTTTGTCGGATGAAATAATTAGTCATGCTATCATGGGCCGTTTGCTACAAACTAAGTGGGATACAAAATTTAGAAATAAGTGGGCGTCCTAGTTATTTTTAATTCCTAAAAGACAAACAAAAAAACAAATAAATTAATCAATGGCATTGGAAGAGGTGGCTTGGGACCAAGATTTTGTAGATGTTATCAATCCATGCGAACCTGTTTTGTGTCATGTTGTTTTGTTTTGAAACACCAAGAAGCCAAGTATGTGACTCATGGTATTCCACGGTTTTTACTTCCTTTTTGTCTTTGGTTAATTATGATAGATTCTCCAAGTGTAATTAGGATTTAGGAATCTCCTAATGAAGGATAGAGAATTAGGATTTAGGAATCTCCTATGAAGGATATAGGAAAAATGAGTCTGTGACACCTCTTTTGTTTTTGCTATGTAACTATTTCACCACCATAAAAAATAGATAATTAATCAATTGTTCCTTAACTTGGAATCCTTCACCTTAATTTTCACAAATTAGCTGAATGGAAGTACTTTTGTTTTCTTCTTTTCAACCATATACGACTACTTTAAAATAAGATTCCTGGCACATTGACATCCTTTTCACCATTTAGCCTTAAACAAATTTCACTCAACTATGTTTTCTTAGAAAAACCAAGAGAACACTAATCAAGTTGCCACTGAAGTGGGACCCTTAAGATTCAAAACATACAAGAAGCAAAGCAACAAGGTAAGTGTAGGGATTAGCCAAACGAAAGAGTTAAATTAGTCTCTCTAATCAGATTAATTTAAGCGCTTAGTAAAAAAAAACGGTCAAAAGCAATTTTTGGACATTGAACTCAGCCTTGCAATGGATTTTGGTCATTATACTTAATTTCAATGGATTTTGATTATTGTATTTAACAAAAATTATGAATTTTGGTTCGTGGGTCAATCCAATAAAGTGGAACGTCATGTGTCTATGTGTGAGTGGTCCATATCATTAGGTGGACCCCAAAGAAATAGGTGTACTCGCTTCAAACCGGATCGGCTAGAAAGCTAACCCGTTTGCACCCGGAAGATGTATGTTTAAATGTAAAAATTTAATTATTATTTATATGATTATTAAATACTTTATTTTATTTATTTTTTATTTTATTTTTTCTACATAATAATGTTTTTTATTTATTTTCCTGATTTATATTTTTAAAAAATTAGTCTTTTAATTATTTTTATTCTTTTGTTATCATTCATTAATTCTTTTTATTTTTACTTCTATTTTTTAATATTCTTTTGTTTTAGGGCTAATGATCCATATTTAACTTTGTAAAATTAATTATTACTAAATAGGTTTTTAAAAATTTATTTTTCTGATCTATATTATATTTTTCTGTTTTAATTTTTATAATATATATATGTATTTATGTTTTATTTATTTCAATGGGTCTTTTAATTTGTGGTTTAATCCATTTCGGGTGCAAACGGGTTCGCTTTCTAACCGATCCAGTTCGAAGCGGATACACCCATTTTCTTTGGGGTCCACCTGATGATGTGAACCATTCACACATAGACACATGGCGCTCCACTTTACTGGGTTGACCCGCGAACCAAAATTCATGATTTTTGTTGAGTACAATGACCAAAATTCATTGAAATTAAGTAGAGTGACCAAAATCTATTGAAAGGTTGAGTTCAATGGCCAAAAATTGCTTTTGACCAAAAAAAACCTACATAGAGTACGGTTCCAGTTTTCAGTGCTTTGACCAATACAGTGGTAGCCGATCTTATGGCAGATAAACTATTTTGTGTATATAAATTCGACCGAGTGTGGACATTTTGCTAAAGTTAAATAAAATGACCTTGGAAAATGGATAGTTAATTTGGATCTTCTCGTTGCGAAAATTCAATTAAAGACAAAGATAGCAAGCAACCCAACAAATTAAAGTCTTTCTCCCATAAATGATTAGTAAATTCTCGATTGCAATAAGAATACCAAACCAGCAATCCAACAAAATTTGTTCAGGATTTAGATACTGTAGGGTAGTTATCGAGGAATGGGATATATAATAAAACGATTGTTTAGACGAAATTAAAGTGGACTTAAATAGCGAAAGAAAACTATGGCAAAGAATAATAGCAAATATTATACTTTGATCACCTCGCCAAGTTAATTTTAAAGTTGTGTCTAAATTTTCATTTTGCCAAAAATTTTTGAAAAATGCATGTGGAGTCGCCAATTTCTCCAGGGATTCAACTACCATGTACCTTATCCAACAAATGCTTGATATTAATTTTTGTATTCTACACAATCGGCCAAAGGTTTTTTAGTTGGCCACTTGGCTTTACCTACTCCTCCAGTCTTGACTCTTGAGTCTTTAGTGATGAAAAGAAAGTATGGTTGGTGACGAACATGACTTGTCCAAGCATTTCAGCCATAAATATCTGCCTTTTTTCCCCTTCTCTTTATGTTTTTTTCTTGGTAAATTGTATTAATTTCATGGGGAATTCATCGGGCAATATTGTCAAATGTCAAAAAAAAAACCCATTCTAAAGCACTATGGTGTGGGACTGGTAAAAATCATATAAAACAATATTCTTTATTGTTCTTATTGAGACACTCCTCGCCATTAAGGTTTCAATTTTATCATCAATGGAACCGAATGGTCTTTTATGCATGATACGACTCTTCGGTTCAAGTCACGAAAGCTAAAGTAATGAAGGTCTAAAGTAAGCATGCATTTTGATGAAGATATACAAAATATTTGTATATATCTAGTTAGCTAGCGCAGGAACAAGATGGAGTTGGTTCCTCTCCGTTTCACTTTACTTTTTTTTTTTTATTGTTTTCTTCGAATGCAAGCACATTTATGTGGATGTGATTCTCTTACGTTGTTTTGAACAATGATGTGATACTCTTACAGAGTTTGAAACATATGTGAATTGAAAATCCTCCTCTCATTAACTTGAAGGCTTCGTCAGAAATTAAGGACAGAGACTTTAATCTGAATTTCGTTTTGCAAGATTAGGACTTATTGACCTCCACCTACTAAAGTGACAGGGACATAAGCAAAATCATCTAAACTTTTAAAAAGCTCAAAGAAGATAATGATAAGTACGTTGTTTTCTCCTCAATACCCATAAACCGTGACATATTTGATTTCTGTTCTGTTGTTAAGACTATGCTTTCCACCAAATCAACCAAAATAAACAAAAAAGTAAAAAGCTACCCCCGACCGAATCACACGATTTGGAGTTTAAGATTAGTTCCAATATGCAATAGCAATAATATCACGCGCAGTACTTAATTAATAGCAACTAGCAATCAAGACTAAAGTGCTCACACTTTCATTAATCTTCTTGATTAATTAATTTTTGCTTATCTGATGCAATCTAGGTATGAATTTTAAACCGGAAAAATGGGTGAGACTTTGCAACTTAATTGGAAGCAAATTAATAAGGGCATCTCTCCTCATCAACTTAATCAAACGACATATATATGTGAAATTATGGATAGACCTCAATCCAGCTAACAACTAACAAGGTTTATGAATTATAATTAGTATATATGTTGAGTTTTTCCTTATCACGTGGATTCTCATCAAACTCCTACCCTTATATATTTGTTCGGTTCATATTTATGGAACTACTTGTCACCAGCTGCATGTTCCTTCCTACCAGATTAGGTAACTCAATTTAAGAGTTCCTATGTCATTGTCAATAAGTCTCTTATAACCACTAAATATATTGACATATTTATAGTTACATTAAAACCATATGCATGCACGCATTTATACACTAAAAAGCTTCCTAATCTTTTGTAGTTGGTAATAAAAGCAAGCACATTTCATGTTGGTACCTTGATTGTGCACACATTGATTTGCCGCTCAAGATATTGTTTGTGGATACATGTCCCTTTTCAATTAGTAAAACTATAGTTTCTGCAAATTGAAGTGTTAAGTAATTAGACAAGTGAGATAGAAGTAAGAAACCCTATAGTTTAATAGAAAAAGATTTACCGTGTAAGGAAAGTAAGTTGTTGGAAGCTCCAATCAATCACAAGTAACAATTTATCTCACAAGAAATTACGGCGCTAATCTTCTGCTATTAAATACTTTGTATGTAGTGTGTGCACTAACCATGAACATCGAAAACCCGTAATGAAAATTTATTTTCCATAGTTTGGAATAAAATTGGTAATTTGATGAAAGCATAACCGACAAAACGGCTTATCATTAAAAAAGAGAAAGAAATACAGTGATAAAACTATATAGTGGAGTGGACCATATAGCACACAATTAGGTTTTATTTATTATGATTGAAATCGGAATAGTCGGTTTATAATATCTCCGGTATTACTGAAACTCCCACCCTCTGGATAAGTGATTTTTATTAGGACAAAGTTTATTCTTGTGCAAAAACATTCCAACTAACTTTGTATTGGATTTTTGTGATGACCATGATGATGCTAAAGTTTTCTTTTTTGGTTACAATACAGATGCTAAAGTTAATAATAGTACCATGTTTTCGAAGAGAAAAAAAAAATAGTCCAATCTATTCTTTTTTTTTTTTTTTTTATTGAAGTCCAATCTATTCCATATGTTCTTGTTTAGCAAAAGTAGCCAAGAAGTGGATCATGATATATTGATTGATTGGCCCGTTTAAGTCTTTTGGGTGCTCTTGTAAGGTGGGATTGGATTTGTGGTTTAGGTGATAAATTGGGCTTTTGTACCCATCATAGTAGAGTTGTGGGCTACACTTTTGAGCCTCAAACTAGCCTGGAATTTGGGTTGTACACATCTCATCCTGGACTCCATTGCAATACTTGGGTGGATCAAGCTAAATACATTACAAACCGAGTACTGGCCCACGTGAAAGTCAAGGCAATTAAATTTTGCAAACTAATGGGAATGACTGGGTTATGGTATCGTTAGTCTTGCAAAATCCAATTCTATTATCTTTTTATATGAAAAATTCTATTATCTTCTTAACACGAAAACACCCTCGTGGGTCTATAAACTATTAGTTTGTGTTGAATTTGCGAAAGACAGCTTAATGATTTCATATGTTTCGTTAACACAGCAATGCAATACACGACCAAAACAAGCACAACATTGTAATTTTTTTAAAAAAAAATGAAAAGAAAATGTCGCGTTTGACCTGATAATTGTCCGTTTCTGATGGTTTTTTACATAGATTTATTGTTGATTAGTGCCACATCTACGTATAATTAAAATTAGTTTGAATCTAATTATTGCCCCGATAATTGTGGAGAACGTATCTTGTCACCTAATGAAGCCAAATACAAAGATAATGCGTATAGATATCCATCCCCTTTACCAAAAGGCCATAGTGTTTTTTTTTTTTTGGCAAGGGCCTAGAACTAGAAGTAATCGAAGTACCAGCAAGCGAAGCTTCGTCAGCAACTTGAGCAGTACACTTTTAGGAGAGGAGCCAATAAGAGATGACATCCAATTTGCAACTTCAAAGCAAGATTAACAATAGTTGTATCTTATTTTTGTTCATATGGGTTACGCAACAATTGACGAAGCAAACAATATGCAAATAACGTGTTAGCTACAATAAAGAAAAAAAAAACAAGATAATCTTCATCTAAGGAAAACATAATTTAGCAAAGTGTTCTAAAATTTAAGAGAAGGCCGTATTGCTATTATTTTTTATTGTTAAGTAACAAACTCACTATTTAGATGGGTCTGTATTTTTAAAAAATGGATCACGTGTATAGAACTTTCTATCATGATGGACGATGAGAAATTCATAAAAATTAGATTTGATTTGACAAATTAGCTCCATTTTATCAAAACATGCATCGAACTCCATCGGCATGTACCTTGTCCAATTTAAACTCATTGTATTTTATCATTTATACATACGCGGAGCTTCTAGATCATTAGGACCGTTTCAATTCTAAACACCCAAATACGGCACTTAACAAGAACTTGGATTTGGGCATATGGCATCGTAGGGGAATTAAATATTCAACCAACTGCAAATTATAATATTGTACTTTGAAAATTATATTCTTTTGGGTAAAAACGTGGTACTTAATTGAGAATTGCTTCCATTAGCTTGGAACAATATTGGGAGCGTTTATACTCTTTGAAAATTGTAGATAGTTATGGTGAAAGTTCATGAATATATGAAACATTTTCCAAAACGTTATTAACATTTTAGTACAAACCAAACATTAATACTCAAACATCCATTCTTGATTATTATGTGCCTGAATTTTATAGCATTTCGCGTTAGGTAAAACCATCATGATTTTGTGGCGATGGTAAATGGTTTCGTAAAAAAAAAATAAAAAAAAAGATATGGCATAGTTCACATCAGCTCCATCAACAAATATATCGTCAAGCTTCATTTTTTAGCGTTTATATTATAAGCCACTGCCGAAGTTAAATTAACTGACAATTTTTGTCGTTGGTTATATAGTTGTGTTCTGTCTGTTATGATTGTGATTTTCGATGACTGATTGGACAGAATCAAGAATATCTCTGCATAAAACTTACTGGTGAGAATATTGGCATCTCTTGTCATATACTATACAGTTGTGAACACAAATATTTTTGAAGGAGATCATGAAAGTTGTGACTTTAATAATTAATGCTGATGAGAGTCGTCCTCACCGCCGTTGGTTGGTTTCGCATGGGGGTGGTGGTATCACCATGACTTTGTAGCAATGGCGTGTGGTTTTCTTTCATTAAAAAGAAAAAAATAGAGAGTCATCCTTAGATTAAGTATATTATATATAAGCAGTAAATGGATGAGCAACTCTTTTGTCATATTATATTTTGTAGTAGTAGTAGTATATTTTTTCGTTACTTGTAGCCATTTGCCAGAATGAAAATTAAGGTAATTAATAGGGCTTTGTTCCGTTTATCTTTCCTGGATAGGTTTGGTGGACTGCCTGCCTTAGTCTAAACTATAATCACTTTACGGTTAATACTTCATAGATATATATTTTTTTTGTTTCTTTCCTCGTATCCGGTCTAGCCCGACTAATCTACTAATTAATCAATGGAATTTAAGTATGTAATAGTTAAACAGAACCCAAACTGCTATTAATGTAGCCTTCCAGCCCCAGATGGATCTACGTACTAATAAAGGGTAGTTGGCCAACTGCCAAAATCAGGGAGATCGAG
Source organism: Turnera subulata (assembly GCA_028386065.3). NCBI lineage: Eukaryota > Viridiplantae > Streptophyta > Magnoliopsida > Malpighiales > Passifloraceae > Turnera > Turnera subulata. Next base: position 86,354 of record JAKUCV010000494.1, on the reverse strand, counting down.
TGTCAAATGGAACAAAGGAGAACAGACATGGAGATCACTACTAAAGAACTAAAAGTTCACTCTTTCATGTCCGCAAGAAATCGAAAAATTAATAAGCAAATGACTCACAAATAGCATTTTTTTTTTGTGTTCAAAAAACAAATAGCATTTTTGTGCAAATGTAAGAGTACTTATATCGGAGAAGTGAGAAATCTCGCACTCTTGTTGTTCTTTGTCCAGAAACCAGCGCTGAAAGTAAAATATAGTCATGTGCCAAAAATTAAAGGCTAGCTTCTGTATACTTTGCATCTTTTTTATTCTATTTTAATTAATCTTAAACCTTCTTTACAACTCATGCCAAGCAAAATATTACATGAGAATAAATTGCTTCAACTTTGTTCGAGTTCTGCTGACCATTAAGTTAGGATCTCTTTACAACACAGGCCCATACCAGAATCAAATCAAATCGACAATCAGGTCTTAGTTGATTGGTTTTGTCAACGAAAGATCTATAATGAACAATTAATTAATGGGATTAAAGATATGATGATGCTTTAGCTCCAATAAGTGGTGGGAACGATATTTAGTTAATATATTTCGTGTACCGTGCTTCCTAATTTGATACTATTACTTCGGGTTACCGTTGTTATTATCATACATGTAAGTACAATGAAAAAGCAATGGTCTTAAATTTCTAGTTGAAGCTATTTTTCATTTGTTATTATGATAATAAATGAATGAAAACTTCTAATCACAATATTTCAACGACAATTTCTTTATCGGCTTAAACAATCGGTAACAGTCAAGAAAAAAAGGTTGCTCGGATTTGAGAAGTAATGTCATAGAAAATTTATCAGCGGAAACTTAATTAAGGCTTAATAGGAAAACTCTCTCATTATTGTCGTCGCTTCAAACCAATATAGTCAAAGAAATCTTTATCTTTCCACCTGAAAAAATTATTTTCTACTATTTAGATCATCAAGAGTTGTATTTAGACCAATATATATTGCTGGTGGGTTTCAAATTCTTATGACAGGCGTAACTCATACAAAGTACCGTACAAATTAAAAACTTCTTACCACCAAGTCTAACCTCCGAATTCATGAAATATTGTTTTCACTAAATACGCGTAATCAATTATTAAATTAATAAATAAATAACAGTTATTTTAAGCAATCTTCCCTACCATTCATTTATTATTTCCAATCTCAAAAAATTTGGAAAAGAGGATACAGGCTGGACAATACTGTAGAGGAAGACAATCAATTTTTTTCCCTTAATTTTCCTCCTAATATTCGTTCTCATTTTTTAGAATTTACCGAGCTGACCAATCCAGATTCGGACATTAGGAGACACGAGAGGATCCATAATTTTGAAGTACGTAAAAACTTTTAAAAGGGAGCAGAAGAGCATGTAGTCTAAGACTTGAAGACAACGTGTCTTATGTTTTGGCGGTTTTTACAGGGTCTCTATCTCTCTATGTATCTCTCTGCTCGTTTACGTTTCCCAGAGCATAGTTTTTTTTCTTTCCTTCCTTAGATTTTCTCGCATTCTATTTTTCTTCACCCTTTTTCCTTTCTTGCTAAGCAAAAAAAACAAGAAACATAATCTTGTAACCTTTCTGGTTACAGCAAATAATATCTCCTCGCTCTGATTATTCTCTTATTCCATTCACTTAATTACCATCATCATCATCTTTGCTTTTACATCCATCCCATATATGTTCTTGGCCTTTTCCATAGACGGAAATGGGATTCTTGAGCTCTATCTTGGGAGTTCTTGGTTTTGGCATTGGGCTCCCTTTTGGTCTGGTGCTTGGTTTCTTCCTCTTTGTATACTCGAAGCCTAAAGATGTGCAGGTAAGGCATCATCTGTAATGTATTGAACACTTGCTCTTCATTTCTGGTTTTGCTTGTATCATCTGTTCTTATGTTTGTTTACTCTGAATTTAAGAGCTGAATCCTCTGTTTTGTGTTTTCTCCTTATGTTTCATTTGATGATCGTGGAATGTGTAAATGGTTGCAGAAACAAATTCTATTAGTTCTAAAATTTTAGACGTTTATTTGGTTGCGATTTTTGGCAAGGAAAATGGATGAAGTTTCATTGATATTGCTTTTTCAACGTGGAGATGAGTTAGAGGACACTGGGTTTTCTGGGTTTTTTTCTGGAGTCTTAGTGGGCCTTTTTCATTTATGTGAAGGACTAAGGAGCATTAATTGTATTTTCTTTTTTGCTGGCTTCTGGAGTAGTCGAGAATACGTATTAGTCTTTGTATTTGCTATTCTTTTCTTGTTAATTGTCTCTGTTGTTCTCGTGAATAATGAAGTTTGCCCTGTATGTGAGGTTGTGATTAGAGATATACATTTAAGTTGAAGATGACTGTAAGCTGGTGGGGCTGGTTACGGATTGCCATCACTTTCCGTTTTTTTCTTTTGGATTCATTGTCTTTTTCTTTCTATTTTACATACTTGTTTTGTATGATCCTCTAATTTAGCCTACTTTTTTTGTAAGTTGTTATTATCATTTCTTTTAGTTGGATTTTCTTATGTAAATATTGCGGTAGTGAGGTAAAAGCGCCGCATTAAAATTTGAGGCTAAAAACATGCCAGTCTTCTAAAAATATAGCATTGACAGTCTCGGATGAACAAGTGTGCTTCTTGTCTGGACTTTATCTAAATGCAGGATCCAGTTGTTAGGCCACTTCGTGAGCTAGACACAGAAGCCTTGCAAGACATTCTGCCTGAGCTTCCGTTATGGGTAAAATGCCCCGATTATGAACGAGTAAGTACTACAATTTTTAATGAGTGAGTATTGCCACTAATAGATTACTTTCACATTGTTCCATTTGTACATATGAATATTGTCTTCTGATTGTTTATTTATGTTACCTGCCATACAAAGTTGACTCCCCCATTCATGTGAATTTGCAGGTAGATTGGTTAAACAAGTTTCTTGTGGACATGTGGCCTTACCTTGATAAGGTAATTTGATAGTTGGAGTAACTTTGTTCTTGAAAATGGAGCTTTAAGTTTGTGTGTATTGTTTTTCCAGGCAATTTGTGCTACTATAAGAAGCACAGCACAACCTATATTTGCAGAGTATATTGGTCAGTACAAAATAGAGGCTATTGACTTTGAGCATTTAACTCTTGGAACTCTTCCTCCTACCGTTCATGGTAAAGTGCTTTGAGTTTTCTGGTTTGGTGATTGAAACATTTGTTTTCTCTTTGATAACAAGTTGCAAGTCTAACTTTCCGTACTTTGCAACTTCAACTTGCTTTAGCTGTGTGAAATTTTGCAGGTCTTAAAGTCTACGAAACTAATGAGAAGGATTTAGTCATGGAACCAGCAATGAAGTGGGCTGGCAATCCAAACATAATTTTGGTGTTAAAAGTAATGTCTTTGCCGATTAGAGTTCAGGTCAGAAGAAGCAGTAGTCTAGTCTTTAAACAATAGTAACTAAGAATTTGTTAGTCCTACTATTAACACTGAAAATGCTTGTTTGCAGTTGGTTGATTTACAAATATCTGCAGCACCAAGGATTGCTTTGAAACCTCTGGTGCCCACATTTCCCTGTTTTGCAAACATTGTGGTGTCCCTAATGGAGAGGGTAAGGCATGTCCGTCCTGGAAAATGAAGGTTTTCTTTTTGTCTGCTATTTGAAGCAGATGGCTAAGGCTTGCTTTTGTTCTGATTTTCTACACTTTGTATCCGCAGCCACAAGTAGATTTTGGACTGGAAATAATGGGAGGGGATATCATGTCTATACCCGGCCTTTATCTACTCGTTCAGGTGGTTCACTAGTAATGCTTACATGGGTAGGAGCCAGGCAATGATTTAATTATCTGAAACTAGGTTGTTATTAGACAAGTTGTATGATATTAAGATTATGTATTTGCACCAACTCTGCCACATTCTTGGTGCCTGCAGGAGGCCATCAGGAAACAAGTTGCAAGCCTCTACCTTTGGCCCCAGACTCTAGACATACCAGTTCTTGATGCTTCAACGTGAGTTTATTTATGAGTTTTCACATGATTTATGAGTTTCTTCATTTCCCTCCTCATGATTTGTGCTAAAAGTCTATAGGACATCCAGGAAAGGTAAAGTATGGGTTTTCAAGCTTTATAATCTGTGAAAATACAGCTTGACAAAGATGAAAACAAACAAGGTGAAGGCACAAAGGACTGATATAAAAACCTTTTCTCTGCATATGAATGAATACGGAAATCGTTCTTATACTTACTTCTGTGCTCTTTTCAGTGTGGCTGTAAAGAAGCCTGTGGGAATACTGCATGTGAAGGTCATACGGGCCATAAAGCTAATGAAGGCTGACATCCTGGGATTATCTGACCCGTATGTCAAACTCAGCCTGACAGGAGAGAAGCTGCCGGCAAAGAAAACTACGGTCAAGAAGAAAACTCTAAATCCCGAATGGAACGAGAACTTCAAGCTAATTGTAAAAGATCCTGGATCTCAAGTTCTGCAAATTCAAGTGTTTGACTGGGACAAGGTTATCTGCTTTGAGATCTGAATACTGATTTCTCTTCTTTGATTTGACATGTATCTTCGCAAGGGGACCTCATTGGAGAATCTAAATCCATTTCTTTTAAGCTGCTAAAAGAACTCTCTAAATCCTCCCTTTTTATGTTGAAGGTTGGCGGGCACGATAGGTTGGGTATGCAAATGATTCCTCTGAAGGTGCTCACACCCCGTGAGAGGAAGGAATTCACTCTTGATTTGCTTAAGCACACAAATATTTCCGATCTTCAGGACAAGAAGCGAAGAGGACAAGTTGTGATGGAGCTGAGCTATGTGCCTTTCAAAGAAGACAGCGGCAAGTTCAATGACAATTCGGATGCAGACAGTGGCGGAAAAGCAAGCGGAAGTGATCAATCTTCTGATGATATTGAAACATTGAGTGGAGCAGGCTTACTTTCAGTAATGGTTCTAGGAGCTGAAGACGTAGAAGGGAAACATCACAACAATCCTTATGCCAGAGTCCTGTTCAGAGGAGAAAAGAAGAAAACTAAGGTGAATTTTCCTGAGGTGAAGTATATATTTTTCATAAGTCTAGGGTCCATCCTTCATTTGCTGACAACATAGTTTCTTCTTCAGATGATGAGAAAAACTCGAGACCCGCGGTGGAACGAAGAATTCCAGTTCATGCTTGATCAACCTCCTTTGCACGAGAGGATCCGCATTGAGGTTATCAGCAACACAACCGGCTTTCGTTTTCGATCCAGGGTATGATATGATGATTCATTCCTCATGTGCCTTTTTTTTTCCTGGCAGATGCAGCCTCTTCTTTTTTCTGCTTAGTTTTGTGTCTGCCTTACGTTCTTGATCATTTCTGTCATTTTTAGGAGTCACTGGGACAAGTGGAGATTAATCTTGGTGATGTTGTGCACAATGGACGCATCAACCAGAAATACCATCTAATTGATTCAAAGAATGGAGTGATACATGTTGAATTGCGGTGGAGTACAGTTTGAGAACTTAAGGCTCACATTGTGTGATGTGTGTAACAATTGTTTTTGTGAATATAAGTGGAACCACAGGAAAATGAAAATGGAAGTAAAGCATTCCACCATTGAAAATTTTCTCGTATCAAATGCATGGCTGCTTTACCTTGGTTTTGTGCAATTCTGCAGAATTCTAATTCGAAGCAAGAATTTTAATTTTATGTCCAAATCCTTGGGCCAAACAAATCGAACAAAAAAAGAGAAAGAACTAGTAGAGAACCAGGAGCTGTAAATCCTTGGGCCAAACACAAATGCCAGAGCTCCAAAGAAGGCCTAATATCAAGCCATCGCCTGTCTAGACTAGACAAATGGTCAAAAAATAAGCGACCTCTTTTAGTTGGGCTCGGGCCTTTTACTAGCCTGCATTTCTTGGGCTTTAAGCACCCATTGATCCGCCATAGGTTGCGTTTAAGGGAAACGAAACCTAGTTCATGTGTGTATATATATATTTTAGGGAAACTAAAACAATTGGAAAATTTGTAACAAAAATGTTAATTTATCTGGAAAACATAAACTGAAGGAGAATCAAAACTGCTGAGACTCCTTTAAAGAGGGAAATTTTAAAAAATTATGTATCACACAACCACAAGTTCTCGATAGTTTATAATGGGCAATTTGGATTTGTGGTGCCTAAAAAGCTTTTTTCTTAAGAGAGAGCGAGAGAGGGGCTGAAAAGTTAATAATCCGCAGAGTGTGTAACGCACTAATGTTTATCTGGATAGGGCTATCAGGATCAACTATGATATAATGAGATAACTTTGATTAATTGATAAAATCTCTTTAATTCGTGTTATCATGATTGTTATCAGCCTGAAAGCTGAAACTCTTTTTTCTGCCAATGAATTAATCTCATCGTGGGGAAACCTTCTTTTGGAAGAACCAAACAAATTAGAGTCGAGGAACCCTGATTGGGGGAGTCATTTGTGCAATCTTTTCCACTAAATTGGAATGATCACAGACACTTGTGTGCATGCATGCTAATGTTAAAAACATTAACCCCATAATTACAATTCCACACACACACACTCACTCACTCAAAAAAGAAGAGAAAAAAAGAAGGAAGAAGAAGCACACTTACTACTACAAATGTTGAAACAAATGGACCCCAGTGAGTGCATGGATTAGGTTTGACTTTGCAGAGAGATTTACCAATAGTTGAATGCGAACCATATACATGTGACATCATGATTAAGAAAAGTAATCACTGCTCTCTCACTGGCTAGCTTAACTTAGTGGTCTACTTAATTTTTCCTGTACTGGATATGCTTGGATCGATGCGGTTTCCTGGCCTCCCTTATCATATCTTTCCAAAGTGATATGCCAGGAATACGACTCTTGTGATAATGCGCTTACTTTTTGTGTTTTCTTGGGTATAATCTCCATATTCTAAACTAAAAATAATTCTAGTTAATATTCTCGTAACACTAATCAACTTCGATATGATCGAGATAACATATATATATAACGTTAACCATGGAGAGAATACCGAAAAACCGAGAGTAAACCTGGTAGTAATATACAATATTATTACTCTTAGAGGGTGCTTCCAAAATATTGTTTCATGCAAGAACCAAGATTCTTTGGTTATCGATGTAATTAAATTAATTGACCTTGCATATCTTAACATGGGGATAACGACAAAGATTTTGAAGTTAATGGGGTACAGTGATTTAGAAGAAGTGCATTTCTCTAAAATCATCACCCAAGTGGGAGGCACCATAAGAGGAGAGGCTCCCCTTTGTATAATTCTAACTCATAAAAAAAGAGAAAAAGTTTCAGCTTTCTCGTTGACTTGCCCTAGAAAGTCTGGCAAATTTAGAGAGGGTATATAGTTAAAGGAGGGGAATCCTATCCCTGCTTCCCGCAAAGGCTTTGTTGAGGGATTCTTTGCTAATGGATCTCCACTCATTGTTATGGGAACACTTCACTACTATACTCACTCTCTTGTTTGCTTTTATCCTCTCCCTAACAAAGTTGTGTGTGTCATGTGTGCTCTCAAAAGGAGGAGGGGGAAATGAAAAGGGTCACTGTCTTGGTTCCTTGTTGATGTTCTTTTGTGGGGGATAGGAATAACTTTTTGCATTGTAAAAAGATAGAGCATTTTTTTTCCTTTTAAAAGGTTGTCTTTTTAAGGGAGTAAAGTGGGGAATAGGGGAATTCCACTCAAATTTCTCTTAAGCTCTCTCATGCATGTCTTATGGTTGTGTTGTTCCTGGGTGTGGATATATGCTATATGCTTGAATAGTGCACTCTCTGTATTACCGTCTTTTGTGTGCCTTTGAAATTGTAGAAAGAGCAAAAGAAATTCTTGCACCACTTATCAAAAGCTACTTGTACATATTTTCAAACTTCAAATTCGAAATATGCATTACGTATATCATGTAGTAACGCACTTGTAGGTATATACTATTATTGAAATAATGCATGGTTACAATTTGGAGCCAACTGGAATTGACTTTTATAGAGATTGACTGTAAAACATACTATAATGCTTTTGAATGGTCCATTCAGGCACATATTCTGCACAACTAGAATACTTGCCCAACCGATGATGACTTGTATTTTGCCTGCGAGTGACCACTTATATATAAAGATTTGTTGTTCATGGTCCTTCGGCGAACATGGACTCTAGAATCATCCTCTTAATTTACACTCCAACATGTGTACTACACTAGGCTTGCACCACATAACAAAAAAAATAAAAGAAATTAAATCCCTTTTTGATGAAGCATTCTAACGATATCTGGCCAGTGTCAATAGATCGTACCAGTTAGTGGAACCAGAAGATCAATGGCCTTGAGCTGACTGGTTCATTTCGAATATTGACCCAAAAGTGCCATTGCATGAAAATTTCAGTGGATACTCACTGATCTTGACAAAATCTACCTGATTTCTTTTCTAGAATTTGCAGGTACCGTTCCTTTTTTTTTTTGTGGGTTAGGTAGTTAAATATCTGGTTCAGCTATGTGAACAACCAATTTTGACCTTAATTCTATACAGAATTAAATAGATAACAAAATGTTATCATGTGGCTTAATTATATCATTAAGCTTGACGAATTCTGAAGGAAAATATCAAATCACACGATTGATTCCTATGTATTTCACGCGGGAAAGCCAAATGGATAGGATTATACTGTAAAGTTGAGAAGTTGAATATTCAAACTCAACGTTATTTCATGGCTGTATAAGTTGAGAAGTTGTCAGATTTTGACCATTGAATGCCGATTTTGAGGCAGCTTGGGTTCGCTGATCAAGGTTTTAACTCATTAAACACACACATATCTAGAGTATATACCAACAAATTGCTGCAGCCACCTCAATTTTATATAATTGACCAATTCGATAAACCAAGTTGCCAGTAACTATTTATCACGTAACACATTATTTTTACACGAAGTTCGAGTTTACTTCTGGTATCTGGAGGCCTAATTAACAAACAACTTGGAATGATATTCATTATCGCGTATTAATTTACTTAGTCTTTTTTTTTTGTCGAATCGTATTTGCTGATTGATCATACGACTTTCAATTAACCCCACAATTAACTACAGAGTACAGAGTAGAACTATATCTGTGTTTGTAGTCATATTACTCAATCAAGATTTATAGCCATTTATTCGTAACGCCAAAGACAAATAGATCTTTTTTTTCCTTAATATAGTTGCATTATATATTGTCAAGAAAAAAGGAGGAATATATGCACTCTTTTAAATTGGGTAAAAATGGGAGAAGAACATAAAATGTAGCCTGGCACGTGCATATACCGCTAAGAACCAAGAAAAAATAATCTCTGATTCGTCATTTTAAGGTACTTTTTGCTAAAAAATCAACATTCATGTACGTCCCTCCCAGAGGTGAAAAAAATAATTCAACATTTCCAACTCATGTGAAAAGAATAAATAAGGAGCTAGAAATGTCAACCTTGTTGACACGGGAACCACAAAACGACTATTTCTGATGATATGCACGTGTGGCATCATCATCTCATGTGTAGGGAAAGGAAAAAAATCCAAAAAAAATTGACATCATTATATTAAAAAAAAGGGGAAAGGAAAAATAAAGATCTCACCATTTTGACTCATGCATGCCCAACAATGATTCATCATAATGGTGGGCTGGGCAGGCCATGGCCATATTCCACAGGAAACAATGAGTCTAATGGGGGTGTGTGTGTTCTTTTTTTTTTTTCTCAATTTTGTAATGAGGATTCTCTCAAAAGAGGTGTATGGCAATGATCCACTAAAACATATCTTTGATTATTTTATTTTGTCAAATAAGTAAGTATTCTAGAAAAGAAGGGTAGAGGGGGATTTGACAACCAGGCACTCAAACTAAATATGCTGCTTGCATAGTATCCTCCATTTTAGTAAAGTTGAGTGTGCAGCCACAAAATTATGAGGAGCATGCAGCTTCTACTTTGCAATAATGCCCTACTGTTATCAAGAACCACCAGCAGCCAACCAAAAACCTGGTGCTGCACTACGATATATATGCCCTCTCCTCTCCTTCCAATAAATTTAAAGGAGAGACATGATCGATGTTTATGTCAAATTTGGTAGAGGAGTATGGGAAGAATAATAATAATCTTGGAGAATTTAGACCCAGCCACCAACCCTAATGTTTCTCTGTATCACCCATAGTGGGTTTGTTAATCTTGTAGTAATATATTTACAATTAATTAGTTGGAAACTGGGATACGTGTGTATATTTAAATTCTTAATTACATTAATTAGTTTAATAGTTAGATTCCCCGACAAGAAAATTATTTTAATTAGTTATGATTATAAATCTAATTCCTTAATTCATTAATCTTTACACCGCCTACGTATACTAACATTTCTATGTGTAATATAGTGGTAACATAAAGACAATTTCCAATCCGTACCCCTCGTTCAATAACTTATTTTCTTTTATTGAGATATGTTTTTTTAATTCGCATAATCGTAGTTGAATTCAATTATTTTTGCAAAACTCTTGCTCTTCGTTCCTTCACAGAGACGGACCATTTTGGCATTTTCTAATTGAATTAAATCCGTTTACTGGCATAGGCATAGCCACAAAAGTTTATGTCATTACAGTCAAAAATTTCTTTATTTTCTTTGACGGGCGGCAGCCCATCTTTTATATATTTTGCTCGTCTTGGCTAATTTGGCTTATACTTCAAATTGCACCAAGATACGTAATTGATTTTTATAGTTTGTCCACTTTGGAGACGTTTCCGTTATTTTTGACTTCCAACTTTTTTTTGCCTCCCTCTTTGATTATCCAACTTAACATTACTATTACTCTATTAGAACGTGAAAGTTATAGTTCGTTTACCACCCATCTATTTGCAGACCTGCCAATATTTCGGTACTAATTAAACCCAGAATCAAGGCGACTAGTTAAATTGAGTGCCATATATATAGATAGAACTTCAATGTTTGATGCTAGAAAGATCCGATCTGCTATATTTAAAAAGTATCAAAATCATAAACCGTAAAGTAATGAGTCGTGTAGTGGATAGGGATGAAGCTGAATTTAATGATGTTCTTACAAAATTGTGTCAGCAGTATTGAGTATACAACAATATAGTTGTTTTCTAACGTATGTGGTCGAAATATATAGATACAACGCACACATGAGCTCAATGCATGAACAAATTTTGTCTTTATTAGATCGATGTAAAATTGGGTAATAATATAAACGATAGTGATAAGTTATCTTCAGTACATAGAAATTAAAATTACTTATCCATAATTCGTAACAAGACAGCAGTTTTCTAGAAGTATAAACAGCTTTTAGTCGTTTTGTAAAAATATAAAAAAAAAATTCAAAGCCACCCACATGAAAAATTCAAACTGAAATTTTGGATTGTCATACATATTTTTCTGCCATATAATATCTCATGAAATCTTTGACTAGTCATGTGAATAAGCTTCCAAGTTTATAAGGCGAATTATCATTTCTGGCATTTAATTGATTTATTTTAAAATAAAAATATGGTAATCTTTGAATGATAATGAATCGTTCAACATTCTTACGAAATCTGAACAAACATCACACTTTAATTAACCATTGGAATATCATAAAACTTAGGCCGAAATATGGGACTTACGTGAAGCAGATTATGTAGAAAATTCTAGATAGTTTTAATTCATGAATAAAACTTGGGGACTATATTGGTGGAAAGTCATGAAAGTTACATCGTCATTTTTTATTTGGTGTTGGAGATGGAAAATGGCTGGACATGACATAAACCTCTGCATATTTCTCTTAAGTAAACTTTTTTTTTTTCTAATAAAGAAATGATTCACAAAAAGGATGAATAAATGGAACGAGAAATGAAGAACACAAAAAAGTAGCAGTAATAATTTAAAGCAAATGAAGTTGAAAGAAAATGTAAAATAGCAAGGCAAAAATAAAGGGTGAAATAGGGAATTGAGGGCATTTAAGAGCCAGGAATTGCATGATTGCATAAAGCAAGTAGCTTTTTCTATTCAACCAAAACGTGCTTTTATCTATGTCTCTCCTTTTACTACTCTCAAAGTCTCTCATTAAATCACCACCCAACAACAAAGGTCAAAATCCTCAAAAACCACACTTACACTCTCTCTCTCTCTCTTTCCTCTCTCTCTCTCTACCTCTTCAATGGCGGCCAAGCGAAACACCACGACCAAGGGAAGACCAGTAGTACCACTACAAGCTCTTAAACCACCATTCTCATTGTCTGTCTGTGACTAAGCCCTCTCCCTTCCCTTTGACATTTTTTTAGCCAAACCCACATTTCTTTGTTAAGATATCGCCACAAGACAACTTACTTCTCCCCTTGTCTTCTTTAAAGAGCAACCAAAACTACCTCCCTGTCTTTCTCTTGGTTTTCGTGTTCATCAACTTTAGTTAAAAACCCATTATCTCTTATCATTCCAAGAAAGAAAAAAACACATTACAAGAAAGAAAAAAAACCAACTAAACAAAAGAACCCACAACAGCTTGGTTCAAAGTACTTTGAGATCCGTTTTTTTTTCTTCTCCTTGTTCTTTGCTTTGCCTTCATAGTTATTTCACTTTCTTACCCTGAGTTGTTGGTTCTTGAACCTTGGAAAAATTTGGAGTAAAAATGGGGAGCAAATGGAGAAAAGCGAAGCTGGCTTTGGGTCTAAATCTCTGTGTCTATGTACCTAGAACTCTGGAGGATTCACCCTCACATCCAAGTGAAAGACTATCTGATGCAGCTTTGCTTTCACCTACTAATTGGGATTCCAGGCCAATGACGCCAACTCCATCTTCAAATGGATTAAGGTTGTCCAAGAGCGGAAGCAAATCTTCCAAGGTTTGTCTTTTTTCCTTTTTCTTCATGGTTTTTCATTTGAATGATTGTCACGTTATTACTCGTTTTGAGCTGAGATTGTGGTAAAGAAATGAAAAGTAGATTTTGGGTGCTTGGGTTTAAGCTAAACTGCACTAAGCTCGACCAAAACCCACCTTAAAAATGTTGTTATGCTTCATTATGGCTTGCAACCAGAGCTTCTGCTTTTTATATAATTCTGGGCGATGAATATTTCAATTAGCTGGAAAGGTGGAAAGCAAGGTTAATCTATTACCATTATCTCGTGTTATGTTATTATGGGTATCTTGAAAAGCAAAGGGCAGCTAAACCAAGTGTGGATGTAATCATGTCAAGTGAATGAAGGTTTTCCCTTTATTTGGCTTTTTGCAGAATGAAGAAAGGCATTGGGAGATTTTGTTTCCTAGATTTTTCAATGTTTTGATTGTAACATCGCTTTCATCTTCGACAGAGAGGTTTAGGATGCTTGGAAGCAATTATTTTCGTTGTGTTATTCTCTTGACATGGACAGCTAATTAATAGCTCCAGAATTTCTTAAGCTTTTTTAACCTACTTTTTTTTTACTCGTGTTTTAATTTGGTTAATTACTGAGGAAATTATGTATGTTTTATCTACTCCTTGTGATGTTCAAGATCTTGTATTGACCTCTTACCCAGTTCTAAATGAACCATATTTTCTATTAAAAAGCGAAGCATAACTCTGGGTTTCTTTTTGATATTTTGCCATGATTTGAGAGGAAAAAGCAAATGTAGAAGAGATCAGGAAATACATGTTCTTCTTTGATCTGTTCATATATAAGCAATTTTGGCAGTTTGTGAGGAGTACTTGAAATTATTGATCTGGGTGGCTGATGTCATCGTGCTTTCATCTGTTTGACCTTTGTGGGTTCATGCATACACTCCTTTCTGAAGCATTGCCATTTGCCTTAACAGTAAAAGAAATCTACAGGTTTTATCTTTCCTGTTTTGCACTGTGGGAATTTGCCATAACAGTAAAAGGAAGCCACAGGTCTAGTCTTCCTTCCCTCCTTACCTTGGGGGTGAAAAAAGCTTGTGGTATTTCTTGTGTGGGCTGTACTGTATTAGCGTTTGATAGCTAGATTTCCTGGTGTGAAACTGCATCAAAGAAGTAAAGGGAAAGAAAGGAAAAGTAATCTCAGAAAGCAACTTTTAATCTCCCTTTGATAGACGAGTTAATGCACTTCCTTTCTCTCGTTGAAAGCTCTGGCTCGCTCATCTGTATCATCAAATAGTTGCTTGATAACGTTTCAGAAGTCTGAACTTTACATTTCTTCATATGTCCCATATGTCGGGTGCATGACATTGACTTCTTTTGAAGCTTAATACTGATCTATTCCTGCCTCTTTTTCTTCCTTTTCTGATAACACTTCTTTACTCATGACGGCCCCCACCAAAGCTATTCACACCTCTGGTTTGTTCTTTGTGAGTATTGCCGCTTGATTAAGGTGGCACTAGAGTCATAAGGCCTGAACCATCAATATCATTAGAAAACACAGCACATGCTCTCACAACCAAGAAACTTATAGCTCTCACTTCAGAGAAAGATAATGTTTCTGACCTGGAGAAAGAGGATTGGACCTAACTATGAAAACTTTGAACTGATTTACTTCCTCTTTTACAGCACCTTATAAAGGCAAATGTTAACCACTCATACAGCTGCTTGATATTGGACACGGGTTTTGGGAGAGAGTATTTAAAGTGACTAATTGAGGGGCAGTGTGAGATGTCTGTCTTGGTACTAGCTTAATGTAGTCTTGACTTCTATTCACATTATGTAAAACATTGTAATGTGATGTCTCTGTTGATTTTTTATTTACTGTTTAATCTATTTGCAAGATGAAAGGCTTGACTGTGATTATAGTGCGCTTGGAGGAAACTTCATGTTCATTTGTGCTGATGTGTTTTTGCTTCTCTCCAATGATGTCATTTAACCCGAGTATATTAAGATTTTATCTTTCTCTCAAAATTCGTTGCACACATCTGATTTTTGGCTTTTTTTTTATTGTTGATGCAGCAAACCTGCTCAATATGTCTGACCAAGATGAAACAAGGAGGTGGCCAAGCTATATTTACTGCAGAGTGCTCGCATTCCTTCCATTTCCACTGCATTGCTTCAAATGTGAAACATGGCAACCAAATTTGTCCTGTTTGCAGAGCGAAATGGAAAGAAATACCCTTGCAGGCACCCACTTTGGATCCATTGCCCGGAAGAACAGCAATCAATGCAGTAGGATGGCCTCAAAATGATGCTCTGATGACTGTTGTCCATCGTCCGCCTCGTCGTGATTCGAATAGGCGGCATGTTGTGCCGCTGCTTCAAGCTCCAGAGCCTAGCATATATAATGACGATGAATGCCTGGATTTCCAAACCACATTTTCTGATAGAAACCCTGACAGTAAAAATGCTAGAGATGCAGTTGAGGTCAAAGCATATCCAGAAGTTTCAGCTGCATCAAGATCCTGCCATTATGATAGGTTCTCTGTCTTAATCAATGTCAAAGCTCCCATGACAATCACAAAACAAAATCCTAGAAGAAATCAGATCAACTTGCCTCAACTTTCCCAAACTCCCCGTGCTCCTGTTGATCTAGTCACTGTACTTGACATCAGTGGTAGCATGGCAGGTACAAAGCTGGCATTGCTAAAACGGGCAATGGGGTTCGTCATACAGAATCTTGGCTCAAATGACAGGCTCTCAGTTATTGCCTTCTCGTCCACTGCCCGCCGCCTCTTTCCTCTTTGCCGGATGACTGACACAGGTCGGCAGCAAGCACTTCAAGCTGTCAACTCTTTGGTTGCTCATGGTGGCACCAACATTGCAGAGGGCCTGAGAAAGGGAGCAAAAGTGATGGAAGATCGAAGGGAAAAGAATCCTGTGGCAAGCATAATACTGCTGTCTGATGGACAAGATACTTATACTGTCAGCAGTTCTGGTAGTAACCAACCTCAACCAAATTACCGGTTGCTCCTCCCCTTATCAATGCATGGCACGGAGAATTCTGGGTTTCAGATTCCTGTTCATGCTTTTGGATTTGGTGCAGATCATGATGCTTCATCAATGCATTTTATATCAGAGATTTCTGGAGGCACCTTCTCTTTCATTGAGACTGAAGCAGTGATTCAAGATGCATTTGCACAGTGCATTGGTGGACTCCTGAGTGTTGTGGTTCAGGAGCTGCAGGTGGGTGTTGAATGTGTTCACCCTAGTATCCGCCTTGGCTCGGTGAAAGCTGGAAATTATCCGGTCCATTGGATGGATGCTTCTCGTGCGGGGCTTATTGAAGTTGGGGACTTGTATGCGGATGAAGAGAGGGACTTTCTGGTCTCAATCAATGTGCCTGCAGAGACCTTCGGACATAAAACTAGACTGCTTAAGGTGAAATGCTCTTACAAGGATCCTTTAACTAAAGAAGTGACGACATTGGAAAATGAAGTTCATCTTGATAGGCCTGAAAATGCTGGAGAAGTGGCAGTGTCAATTGAAGTGGACCGGCAAAGGAACCGACTTCAAGCAGCTGAAGCAATGTCACGGGCAAGAACCGTTGCTGAGCAGGGAGACCTAGCTGCCGCAGTTTCTATTCTCGAAGATTGCCGGAAAGCCTTGTCTGAAACAGTGTCAGCTAAGTCCCATGACAGGTTGTGTGTTGCACTAGATGCTGAGCTTAAGGAGATGCAAGAGAGGATGGCAAGCAGGCATGTGTATGAAGCTTCTGGGAGGGCATACATTCTGTCTGGCCTTAGCTCACATTCTTGGCAAAGAGCAACTGCAAGAGGAGACTCAACTGATGGTTCAAGTCTTGTAAGGGCTTATCAGACACCATCCATGACTGAGATGCTGACTCGATCGCAGGCCATGTTTATGGGCAGTCCATCAACTCAGAGGCTTGTCCAGCCATTATGGTCACCTGGGTCAATGCCAAAGCCAAGGTGATTTGTCATCACTGGGGGCATTATCTTCAAGTAGATTTTGTTTTTGGTCCCTTGTTCTCCTTTTTGTTTGCAAATTTTAATTGGGGTTAACGGTATAACTGGAAAGAAAAAGAAGAGGGTTCTTTTTTTTTTTCACTGTGATTTTGCTGGGGCTGATGTGTAAATGAATAAAAAGGAATGGGAAAAGGGGGTGGAGGAGGATATATTCGGGTATAATGGAGATGAACACTAGGTAGGTCCTTAGTACGAATTTTCTGCTCTTTGTTTGTATTGTTGGGGGTGATGTACATAAGGAGCAATGGCAATTTTCTCTGGGACAAATGGGTATATGTTTGTAATTGTGAACGTGGTTGAGGTTTAAATTAAGTTTTTTTGCGTAGATCAGTTTACATATTCTGAGTTCTTTTCCGTAAAGTTATGGCTATTCCTTTCCTTGTCTTCTTTTTGAACGGAATCAATCCAACTGCAGATGATGGGTACATTACATATGATGATAACGTTGACTTTTGGTTCTCTTCGGCATCATTTCCTTTATTTAAAGATGGATGGCTTTTTCCACCGAGGGAAAGAAAGATGGATGGCTTTGAGCAAGATTTCTGAAACCATTGTTCCAAGAACATAGTTATTTGTACGGAAGCTTTTGTTCAAGTATAACAATTGATAAGCTACCAAATTATATACCCCATTGTTCCAAAAACATAGTATCATCCTCTTCTTTTACAGGCCACAAGTTAAGCAAAAGGTTACTACATGCCCTATGTTAACCTCAAACTTGTAAGGCTCTATTACCTACCAAGCACTAGGAACACAACTATCATGGTGAATTCTTCTTTGCACAGTCTCTTGGATCCACTGGATTTACCCGTCTGGGTAGCCGAATGCTAAGTTCAATAAAATCAACTCTTTAAAGAAATTTTCTCGAAACAAATATCCATTTGCTCACTCCCCCGCAGAACGAGGAATCCTAGATGTCAAGAACTCAAATCCTGGTTGTGAAATATAGCTTTCTTCCTTGACCATTTCTTCCATTTTAGTCGAAGCAAATCCTTACTGGCATTTGGCACTCGGGAATAGAATCTATCCCCTCTTCATATAATCCATTATTGCTTACCAAGAGGGGAAAGTTCAGACACTAGCTTTATAATGGATGCCGTCCAACACAACACACAATCAATCACTACAACATTCCAGCTTATTAAAATCCAAAACCACGGGTTCATGTGTCATCACCTCTATCACTATCAACAACAGTCAGTACTCAACAACAGGAGCGAGCACAGGTGGTAATATTTTACTTGAGAAACAAGGAAAAAAGCACAGTAGTGCTTGTACAAAAACATCTAAAAGCCAAGATTCCAACTAAGTAGCAAGAAAGTGCGCAGAGAGACAAGACTCAGATTAGGCCTATTTGCCTTCATTTGGCTTGGGAATTCTTTTGTACTCGTAGTCGTTTATGTCCACTTTCTTTTGTAACGCCTGCAAAACCACATGAAAGCAAACAAGAAACTAAAGTAAAGGCATTGATTTTTATCAACATAAAAGAGTAATGCTCCCAGCCACTATCAGCTTATCACATTACCTTTAGTTCCTCTTCCAATGAAATCTTTTTCGGCTTGTATGCATCTACTGGTCCTGTCCTGGACAGTGCTTTCCTCTCCTCAATAATCTCCCATTCTCTATCGTCTCTGACCTTAGCTATATCCTTGCTGAACTACAACACCCCACACAACTTTTCACAAACCAGTAACAAAATAGAAAAAATACAGCACATGGAATCAATGTTTCCTGCTTACAAAATAGAACCCAACTCTAATTGGCAAGAAATTGTTTAATTGCTAATACAAAAAGTGAATTTCCAGTACTAACAACAGATGGGTAAGCAGCGGGAATAATAGATGACCCTTGGAACTTAACAAAACCACATGAACCCAGATACCCAATTCACTAAATCAATAGCTAAACGCTATAATCCATTATCCATTTCGATACATCAAAAAAATCACCAGAAGATATTACCTTCAGGATGGTACTTAACAATCTAGAGCATTACAAATACGGAAATGTGTAAAAGCTTCAAACTTGGAGGAAATGGGGACACGAACCTGCCTTGTAAGAGATGGCCGAGGTATAAAGTACCAACGGCGGTCAGGGAAATCATGGGCAGCCCGTATCTCACAAAAGGGTGTCTCCTTCCCCATCTTTTGAACGACGAAGTGGATGTTGAAATCTGGAATCTCTTTGTTGTTGTGGCAAAACTGCTGCTATTAGTGTTACTGGTTTTCGGCGGCGAACTCATTTGTCCTGTCTCGATGCTTGTCATGTTCTTCTTCACTGTTTTCTGGGTTATTTTAGATCATTCAAGTAGAACCCAGGAAGGAATTTTGGAAGCTGATTGATTTGGGTTTTGGTATTGGTTTTTGAATTCTTAGGTTTTTTGACGTCAATTTCTCTGATTCTGGTTGAAACTTTTTTCAGGTGGAAAAAGGAAGATGGAGTTGGTTGGGTGGGCTTGGGATACGACTTTTAATTGGGCTTCAGCTAAAACCATTAAGGCCTTGATTGTTTCCCCAAAATCCAAGTCCATTCTAGTAAAATACAGGAAGATTGGGCCTTGTAAATTGGGTTGACTTGGTCACTCCATTCCTCGTAAACCCAATTTTTGCATTACCTTCTATTCTGCTCCCTTTGCAAAAGATAATTGGGGTGAGTTGGCCCTGTGAATGCTAATGTTTTATGGGATGTTTACCCCGTTTTCTACCAAAATAAAGAAATAAATGAAGAGTTTTTATCATCTTTAATCTGTCACTTAATCTCAAGCTATCAAGTTTCTTTGTTTGTTACAACTTTAATCCACATCTTTAATGGGATTTTAAGTTGATCAAATTTGCCTGTGAAAGGCAGAAACTACCTAAAAAAAAAGAGGTGTTACAATTTACCAATTCATTTCACTTCACTTGTTTCCACTGTGTCAGTTTGAAGAATATAAACTAGTTGGACTCAGACCACAATCTAATGTAAGAATTGGGTCTGTATTGCATGCAATGAAATGGATTCTGATAAATGAATCAAAACTTGTTTACTTCCTTGACAAAACAGAATATTGATCCCAGAAAAGGAAGAGACACATTCATCTCAAAACAAGATAAGAACAAAATGAAACATTTAAACGCGAGTGTCCTAGAATCTAACTGCTAAATAAATACAACTACAGGATCAGCTCAACCAAACGAGACACAAGCAACAACTAGTTAGCTTTCTGAAGAGTTAGTCTTATCCTTCCTAATTCTACTCAAGAGTGTTCTATTTTCAGTCTCCTGATAGACCATTCTGATGTTGTCCTCCATTCAGGAGTGCTGCTGCTGATGATCCCTGTGAGTTTTTTGACTTTGTGTGATTTAGTACTTTAGAATCCTCAGCTTTTGGCTTTTGTCTACTAAAACCAAGTTTTTTCAACCATGTGTTCCAGCCTCCTTTTGTTTTCACTAGCTTGTCAATCTCTTGTTTGATGCTGGAACACTCCTTCTCCAGCTCACAAACTCGTTTCTTCATGGCATCAACTGCTACAATGCGGTCTTCTGAACTTACTTCTTGAGCGGGTTCATCATTTCTGGTGAGGGCAAGATTCCCGCTTGCATTCTGTGAGTTCTCAAGGTTGTCTGAGACAAAGAACCAGCTAGAAATAGAGGTTCTAAGGCGTAGTTGTTCAAAGAATAGGACTTCGATGATGACTCGAAGTGGTAGCCTTTCGTTCTGAGCTGCATGAGTGCTTGCTTCTAATGAGAACTTCTGGCAGCTCATGAGCCTGCAAAGTTGCTCCCTCTCGGATTCTGTTAGGCACGGATGCGCCTGGAATAACAAAAATAGATTAGCTATGAAATCAAGCAAACAAAGAGACAAGATGGATTTTGCCATGTCAAGTGGGAAGACGTAATTTTACCTTAAGGTATATCTCAATTGCACGGTAAATTCCATCATCTACTGGCCTAGCATAATCAGGGATAGCAGCTGCAAGTGATTGAAACTGCTTTGGCTTCAGGTTAACATCTGGTGCAACCTCTGCCAGATAGCTATCCATCAGATTAGCAACCATAGTCACTGGGGTCAATGAATGTGAACTTTCCATCAATTGTTCGTCTTCTATGTAATTTGATGCAAAATGATCACTGTCAACCAGCATGAAATGATCAAGAATCCGCTGCACACAGTCAATATCATATAGTGTTTCTACTGAGTACCCCGTACTGGGTATCAGGAGGTCTTCTAGAGCTGCTTGGTCCAACTAGGCTCCAATCCGTTTCTCTAAGGTTTCTCTGCATGATGGGCTGGCATTTATCAGAATGGCTGTCCTCAGGAGCCGAAGCAAGAACTTGCTTGGAGTGACACCCTTTTGCTCAGGTACTAACTCTACTATCTCTTCAAGGAGGTTCCTTTGTTCTGCTTCATTTGTAGCAGAAATCGTTGACCCCGGAGCAGCATAATTCCTCCACTGGGTGCTCAAATCTCTTCCTAGTAAAGAAAGATGCCTCTTTGAATAATGTATAATTGCTCCAGCTATCCCCTCCGGCTTCATGCCATGTGAACCAACAGCAAGGATCAGCCTTTTGTACAGAGGTAATCTAAGGAAGGATACATCATCATGCCACCAGTCCTCACCCACAGGATGTGGCTTAGCTGAAGTGCATATCCCTTTCCAGAACACAGGACCTTTTGTGCTCTGTGCCTCATCACATCCTTGCACAGGCCAGCTAAACAAACTAGGATCTGCACAAGCTTTCATTGCCAGAGAATTTATGCATCTTGAAACAATATGGAGCTCTTCCGCTTGTGTCAGAACCAACAGCAAGTATCATCTGGCTTATGTAGAATGCAATTGGAATCTTAATTTAAGAAGTAGATGCATGATCATTCCTTTAATACAAAGTTACAAAGATACAACTCCAAAGAGAGACTGCTTATATGCTGACACTGAGAAACTGATACAAGTCCGGAAGTGAAGAAAACCCTTCAGGAATTGGCATGAAGTTTCGAACTAGAAAATTCTATTTGTCCTTCAAGATATTACAGCTTATTTGCATGAATTTAAAATGTAAACACAAGGCATATCCCTTTCACCACTTTTCTCCAAAAGCTAAATCTGTTGTGGTTGTGAAAGGACTTCCCATCACCCATTGTCATAGACTCATAGTGCTCATTCCAATATCTGACCAGTCTATTTAATTATGCCTCTTAGAAGAAATCATTAGTTTCATCTTTCCAGACCCAAAAAATTGTTCAAGGAAACTTGAAAAAAGGAGCGACTCCCTTGTTTTTCTTGTATGTGTTTATGCATATGAATTCTGATGCATACTCATGATCATTCCATGGATTAAAAAAAGGCAAAATCTAATGTCGATGATAATCTATGCAGACACTTTTATTTCTCAAATATATCGTAGGCCGTATACACAAAAAACATTCATGATTCCTATAATCACATGTCCACGACAAGTGACAGTCCCTTCAAACGTATCAAAGAGACAAAAAAGCATAGAAAATACTATAAAACGTATAGTCACAATAAACATCATCTGGAACAATTAAAGCAAGAGAAAGTTGGTACCAACAAGCAAAGAATTCAACTATCAAGTACAAAAATATTCATGACCATTGAGTAGGCACACTTTTCAAAAGAAGGATATAAAATGTATTTGATCCAATTATGTAAAAAATACCTCTTTCCACTGACAACACAAACAGCACAAGTGCCCGTTGGGGTAGCCTCATCCTCATAATATTGCACCTGATTTACAGACAGCTAGTTAGATTCCCGAACAAAAGGAAAAAACCAAAGACAAAGAACTGAAAATAAAAGAAAGCCATTACATTGACACCAGCTTGAGTGCAGTTCTTCATCTCCTCTCCAAACTTGTCCTTGCCAATGCAATCAATGCATTCCTCCTGATACAATACACTAGCTATCAAACAATAATACAAGGACCAACCCACCATAACTATATTGGATAAAGCACGAGAAACTTCAAATGTACACGACCTAATCTATTCTGCATCATGGGGCAGCTATTCTCTTTAAGGCAAATCCCCTCCTAACCTATTTGAACTAGCCATTTGCACTGCCAGCGGATTAATGCACACTTCATTTATTCCATAGTGCCTAGTCATTCGTATGAATGAGCCCACAAAAACTCACTTCCACTTCTAACATCTATACCCCATATTTACATTTACAGTGTTGAGATCAACACACCAATTTTTTTGAATGTTGCCTTTTTTCAGAAACCACCGAAGACCTTTTCATCATCATCTTTTGAGATGATAAACCAATCATATGCAAAACCTATCACAAAAGGAAAAAAAAAAAAGAAGCAATAATCACCTCTTTCTTACGAAGGAAAAATGCACTTAACCCAAAGACTATCCTTTCTTTTTACTTCAAGGCCGCTACCTATTTGCTACCCGTTACTTGTTTTGCAGGTAATTCAACTAAATCCCGTCTCTGCTCATTTTAGTCCAATGTATCATGGGGCTCATATATAATTTCTTTGCTGCAATTCCAGTTATATACGTTCTGTTTCTTTTTTTTTTTTTTGAAACGTCAAAAGGTGCCTTTCATTACGTATCAGTAGCTTCTGCAGATACAATATCAAGGAAGTCATCAGGTAAGGACATGCCCCTTACTCCGAGACCAGCTTGGTTTCTAGCAAACTTAGCCAAGGTATCTGCTGCTCTATTACAAGATCTATGCACATGGCACAACGAGTAAGACTGAAAACAAATAAGAAGAGCTCGAATCCTAGAAATTAACGCTTCTAATTGCCACTCAGGATCCAGAGTAGACGAATGGTTAATAGCCAGTGTCAGTGAGAGGGAATCACATTCAAAAAGCACATGGTCAAGGCCCAAGGATTTAGCTCTTGTAGCTGCTGCCCAAACGCCCCATGCTTCAGCTACTACCACCGATGTACAACACCGTGTCCCAGTCACACAATCAACAAGCCTCCCTTTATCATTCCGGAAAACCACTGCATAGCTTGCAAGCTTATCCCTGCTTATAAAGGAGGCGTCCGAGTTGATTTTAATCCAACCCGGGGGAGGGCAAGACCAAGATGACTGGTTCGAAATGGAGGGATCTGAGACTGTCGTTAGAACATGCTGTCGCTGCAAGAGCAGCTCTGATGACAGCATCAAAGCACGGCACATAGTCTGGACTGGTTTAGCCGAGACCGGTTCAAACATAATTTTGTTCCTGCACTTCCATATTTCCCAACAAATCTGTGCCAATAGTTCTAACACACAGTCAGCAGAATTCTTCTATTTCACACACATATTATCCCACCATGTCCGGATGTTGGGGATAGAATCAGCAGAAGGAGAGTAGCCCAAGGGACATGCAAACCATGTAGCCCTTGCGTGTTCACAATAAAACAAAGTATGCTCAATAGATTCAATACCCACATGACATACCTGACAAGTGTCTTGGCCCGATATATTACGTCTCTTTAGGCATTCCATGGTAGGTAAGGCATTGTTCAAAGCTCGCCATAGAAAGTGCTGGACTTTGGGGATAGTATTCAGCTTCCACATAGTTTTCCAATCAGTTACCAAAGATCCGGATGCAGGAGCAGCAGTCGCTTGTGGGGCATTTAAAAATAACCACTTATAAACATCGATCCTTCGTGGTCACATTACCTCGCGAGCTACGAGTCCAGACCAAGCGATCAGCTGAGAACAAAATTACTAGCATGCAAAAGATTATACAAGTAGACAAGAGGCAGTACCCAAATAAGCCAACCAAACCTAGTGTGGGAAATGGAACTTGGTAGGAATTCAAATACCAGAAAAAGGAATGCCCAGGGACATGTGATATCTCATCTACCAATAAAAATATTGGAACCTAACTTACATCCTTCTTGTCCATTGGTGTTAAGAAAGGATCTCTGACACTAAGGCCTGCAACAACAGTCAATATAGGATCCAAGCAATTAAAGATAGCACCAAAAACAAGCATCTTTCCAAGTTTAGGCTCCATTGGAAGCAATGTCAAATATCGTCCTGCAAACAGAATGCAGAGCTAATGAGACTAAATTTGTTGAATGAAATCCACTTACATTAGCAAAAATTACAACCATTAAACTAACAAAAAATAAACGAACAAATACAGAAAAATCCACACCAACCTAGAGCAGTCAAATTCTCATTCTCGTCCAAAGCCCCAATGACTTGTAAATATTCAATAGCATTCTGAACCTACAAAACATAACACATAAAAGCTTTGAATGCAGTAGGCATTGCAAAATCACTTGTCAAGATAAAACATAACAATAGTTTATTCTAGGAATACTATGTATTTCTGAGTTCTGATCCAGACTGTAGCCCACGCTACTATACATTGAAATAGAAGATGAAAGTTGAAGTTACCGCTAATAATTCAGGTGACTGCAATGCGCTGGATAGAAACTCAGAAATACTTCCAAGTTTCAAACTTTTTATTTGCAGACAAAGTGACTGCAATGGCGTCCTCAGAATTTCTGGTAATTGATACTCGGCAAAAGCATCATACACACATTTAGGGTAGAGATGGTAGCACTCCCCTGGTTGAACACGACCAGCTCTGCCTCTTCTATACGTATACAAGGTACCATAGGAACAAGCAAAACATAATTAATGAAAGTGGGAAATAACAAAAACCTGAATTCAATACGGAATACAGAAACAGCACTTCGGTAAAGAAGAGTCCAAACCGGCGGCTGCAAATAACTGACGGAAAGATGATGAAAATGAGAGTTGGTCAATTGTAACATTAAGAAGCCTTTACACCATCGGTATCCTAAGCTTTAAATAATGCAAGCCAGAATAAGAACAGAAGGTTTCCCTCAAAATGGCGTCATTGACATTCTCAACCGAATAGGATGATAAAATTGAAAAACTTAACCCATTAGACAAAAAATTACGCCTGTTGCAGTAAAATGCTTGCCAGATTTATGCCCTAAAATAAGTGATTATATCAATTCCACGTTCAGGTTTGTGATGTCAGTGAAGAAGTAGAGATCCTTGCACAGAACAAGAAACACCCCAATCCTGTTGAATAGAAACGTGGAAAATCCTCCAAAAGATGAAAGATTCTTAAACACTCACACAGAAATGTGAAAGAATACCCTATAAGTTTATTGAATAGCCTCAAGCTTTTATAGCCTTACAAGATATAAAATACTAGTAACAACCCACGTATGTTTCATGGTGTTTGTTACCGACCAATTCAAAACAAATTCAAACAGATTCTAACTACTTGACTCCTAATGACTAGGACTTTATTAGCAGAATACTAACAAACTTGACACAGTCAAACCCAACAATACCTCCCCTAAACTGAACTTACACAGTAACATTCAGTTTATACTCAAAGGTACTTCACAGATTCCAAGCTCTTCTCGTAGCTTTATGAACACGTCAAGTTTCAGGGGCTTAGTCATTATATCAGCTACTTGCTCCTTTGTGCCACAATGAACAAGCCTCACAACTTCTTCCCTCGTAAGATCCCTTAGAAAATGAAATCTTACATCAATGTGTTTACTCCTGCCATGTAGTACTGGGTTCATGGACAATTTGATTGTTGAGCTATTGTCGCATAGGACAGTGGTTGGTTGTTGCTGCAGACCACCAAACTGCTGCAGAATTCTTTGCACCCAGACACACTGACAAGCACAATATGCTGCCGCAACGAATTCAGCCTCCGTTGTTGATAGTGTCACCACCGGTTGCTTCTTTGAAGCCTAAGAAACTGCTCCTCCATTCAGCAAAAACACATAACCACTTGTGCTTCTTCTATCATCAATATCTCTGGCGTAATCACTGTCTGTATAAGCAACTAATTCTCTTGTATCACCTCTCTTGTAAAGCAAACCTAAAGACACAGTACCTTTCAAGTAACGCAACACCCTCTTTGCTGCTTGTAAATGCACCTCGGCTGGATTGGCCATATATCTACTTAGCAAACATGCCACATACATTAAGTCTGGCCTTGTTGTAGTGATGTACATGAGACTCCCAATTAATTGCTTAAACAAAGTTGCATCAACCTTGGCCCCTCCTCCATCTTTTGAGAGTTTAGCACCTGGTACAATTGGATTTTTGACTGGATTTCCATTATGCAGATGAAACCTCTCCAACAGCTCATTTGCATATTTCCTTTGGCTCAGATAAATACCTTCTGATTTTTGCATAATCTCAACACCAAGGAAGTATTTCATCTTTCCTAAATCTGTCATCTCAAATTCCTCTGTCATGGAACTCTTAAACTTCTCAATCATGTAAGAATCATTACTAGTAAAGATCAAGTCATCAACATACAGACTTACAATTAAAAGTCTCTTACCGCCTTCTTCTGACTTTGTAAAGAGAGTGTGCTCATAATTGCACCGTGTAAAGCCTTCTTTGAGAAAGTAAGCCTCAATTCTACTATACCAAGCACGCGGGGCCTGCTTTAATCCATAAAGTGCCTTCCGAAGCTTGTAAACCTTATGTTCTTCATCTTTTTGAACATATCCCATCGGTTGCTCCACATAAACATCCTCTTCCAATTCACCATGAAGAAATGCACTTTTAACATCAAGTTGGTGCACACTCCAACCCTTTTGTGCTGCCAAGGCTAGAATCATCCGAATCGTATCCCATCTTGCAACTGGTGCAAAAACCTCATTGTAGTCAATTCCATGCTGTTGAGCATAACCTTTAGCTACCAATCGGGCCTTGTACTTGTCCACCTCACCATTCTCATTTCGTTTGGTCTTGAAAACCCATTTAACACCAATTGTCTTTGCTCCAATTGGTAGTTGTGTAAGCTGCCAAGTCTCATTCTTCTTGATAGAGTCCATCTCATTGTCCATAGCCTTTCTCCATTTCTCTTCTGCTGCTGCCTCCTCAAAGGAACAAGGGTCTTCATTAGAAGTAAACATCACAAGATTGTTTGACTCATCTTCTTCTTCTGAAAGACCTTCTCCTGACACGTAATCTTGCAGGTAAGGAGGAGGTCTTCGAGATCTAGTTGCTGTCAAATGTGCATCATTTGGAGCTTCTGGATCATCTGCTGGTGCAACAACTTCTTGAACTTCAGTGGCAACTCCTTGAATTTCAGTAGCATCTTCTTCTTCATTTTCAGACTCTTCAGTTTTATCTTCATCACAACCTTCCCAAACCAATACATCTTGTTCCACTTCTTGCGCAGTTCTTGCCCAGTTCCAGCCCTTATCTTCTTCGAAACTTACATCTCGACTTGTCACTATCTTCTTGGTTGCTGGATCAAATAATCGATAGGCTTTTGACTCAGTACTAACTCCTAGTAACACACAAGGGAAGCTTTTATCATCCAACTTCTTTCTTTTCTGGTCTGGCACATGAACATGGGCTAAGCATCCAAAAACTCTGAAGTAATCCACATTAGGCTTAACTCCACTCCACAATTCTTCCAGTGTTTTCTCCTTCTCAACTGACGTGGGACTTCTATTGAGAACATGTGCTGTCCATCTTGCAGCCTCGGGCCAGAATCTCTTTGGTACCTCTTTATCAGATAGCATGCAATGAACCATATTCATAATTGTTCGGTTCTTGCGTTCAGCTATCCCATTCTGTTGCAGGGTGTAAGCTGCTGTGAGCTGCCTGCTTATACCATTATCTTCACAAAAATTATTAAATTCATGGGAAGTGAATTCTCCTCCTCTGTCAGTGCGTAAACAACATAGAGGTACTCCAGACTCTTTCTCAACTAGACTCTTATAGTGCTTGAACATTGTGAATGCCTCAGACTTTTCAATCAAAAAATATATCCACAACTTTCTACTATAATCATCAATGAATGTTAACATGTACCTTCTATCACTGTTAGAGGATGGTGTGATTGGGCCACAAATATCAGCATGGACAAGCTGCAATTTTTTAGAAGCACGCCATTGACTCCGTTTTGGGAAAGCCTCTCTATGTTGTTTTCCAACCAAACAAACAGTGCATGACCCAGTTGTAGCTTTGAAAGATGGAATCCCCTTTACCATATATCGAGACCTCAGTGTCTGCAACCCCTTATAACTGAGATGTCCATACCGTTGATGCCACAAGTGGGATTCATCCTCTGTCATTGTTTGTAAACAAGTAGAATGCTCTGATACCGCAGTAGCTGATAATGCAAACATCCTATTTGTTGTCATCGATGTCTGCATAATCAAGCCCTTTTGTGGATGATAAAGACTGCATACTCCATGCTTTATAAGTATAGCTAATCCTCTTTCCTGAAGTTGGCCTATACTGAGCAAATTATTTGTTAAATCCGGCACATAATAAACATCCATAATCACCTGAGTTTTGCCGTTGATTTCTAGCCGGATATTTCCTTTCCCCATCACGTCCATCCTCGTGTTATTGCCCAGCTTCACTGAATGTCTGTATGCACTATCAAAATCTGAAAATCTTTGTCTCTTCCCACACATGTGGTTGCTGCATCCAGAATCTAGGTACCACATCTCCTCCTTTTCTGCATTATTACCTTCCGTAACAGCCATCAAAAGCATCTCTTCTTCCTCATCTACCTCAGCATAATTGACTTTCTTGTCTTTACTAGAACATTCGTATGAAAAATGCCCTAGCTGATGGCATCTATAACATTCCACAGTGGCCTTGTTAAATTGTCTTCCTCTTCCTCTTCCTCTGCCTCTAGTTGCAGCTCCTCGACCTCTGCTTCCTCTATCATCATAACTCACATTCAGTGCTTGCTCCTCTCCACCATTCTTGCGAAACTTCTGTTCATGGACCTGCAGCGAACTTTGTAAGGCATCAACTGACAGACTATCAATATCCTTTGATTCCTCAATTGAGCATACAATGTAGTTGAATTTCTCGGTGAGAGTACGTAGAATCTTCTCAACAATCTTGACATCTGGCATGTCCTCACCACAGTTTCTCATGTCATTAGACACCACCATTACTCTCCCGATATATGCATTCACTGTCTCTCCTGGTTTCATCTCTAGTAACTCAAAATCTCTACGAAGAGTTTGAAGCTGAGCACGTTGAACTCGAGCATTACCTTGATATTTGACCTTCATTGAGTCCCACAATTGTTTGGCAGTTTGCTTTTGAGCAATTGTCTTCAAAATGGTCTTGTCAATAGAGCTAAAGAGATAATTCTTAGCCTTCAAATCCTTCAGCCTTGTTTCTTCTAAGGTCTTCTTTTGGGCTGGTGTCAATGCTTCTTCATTAGCTGGTTCAGTAAACCCTTCTTGTATGACACTCCAGTACTCCTTTGATCTAAGAAGATTTTCCATGACCAAACTCCAATGATCATAATCCCCATCAAACTTGGGAATGCATGCTTGTGCAAAGCTATTAGTTTCAGCCATCACAAGCTCACTTACACACACAGTGTTTCACTCACTCACTTACACTCGCAGTGTTTCGTTCTCTTATTCTTACGCAGGCCTCTCCTTTCTATCTATATAGGCTCCGCTACCAGATTTGAAAGATTCTTAAACACTCACACAGAAATGTGAAAGAATACCCTATAAGTTTATTGAATAGCCTCAAGCTTTTATAGCCTTACAAGATATAAAATACTAGTAACAACCCACGTATGTTTCATGGTGTTTGTTACTGACCAATTCAAAACAAATTCAAACAGATTCTAACTACTTGACTCCTAATGACTAGGGCTTTATTAGCAGAATACTAACAAACTTGACACAGTCAAACCCAACAAAAGATCCTTAAGCGGAATACCAAACAGGAACAACAAACTTTTCTATCCCCACAGAAGAAGCCATAACATAGAATGTGATCAATAAATAGTTGCACTCTGCTCCCAAAAATGGGGCCAAATAATTGGAACAACCATAGGTGATCATCAAAATCCAGTTTTCCAATCTATCCTCAATGCATCCAGGCCCCTGATATGTGCTCGTATATATCTCCCGAACTACTTGGTACTACTGATAATTACTTCTTATGGCAAAAACTCCAAAAAATCCATGCAATAGGGCAAAGAAAGAAAAGGTGGTTTCGAAATTTTCTGGTTACTTTGGGAGAGTATCATATCTTCTGTTTGTATTACTGTATTACTTTCCAACACAACACTTTCCCTCTTTTCTAGGCATATATGTACATACACAATGTTATGCAAGCAGAGTCTGAAAATTTACTACAACTTAGTACAACTATCAAAACCCCTTTAATCACCATTAGCTAAAGTGCAGCCTAGCAGATTAAACACAAATGGCTCAAATTCAGCAAATTTCTTACTTTGAGAAGAGTAATTACTAGCCCTAAGAATGCCAAAAAGCATGCCTCCAAGCACTAGCGTCCAACGAGTTGATACAACATAGATAAATTTGCAAGTGGATAACAAAGTAGAGAGATACTATAACTATAGTGAGTACATTACTCATGGGGAATCAATACCATAAGCAAAAAAAATCAGCCATAAACATGTCAACTAGAAGAACTTACTTGTTGAGCAGAAACCTTGGAAATCCAGGAAGGGAGAAGACAAGAAGTGTTATTTAATGCATCATAGGAAGTCTCTTTCGCCTTGCCACAGTCAAGAACAAACACAACATCATTGATTGTGATGCTTGTCTCACCAATATTAGTTGCTAGCACTATTTTCCTCACGCCTTCTTCAGCTTTATCAAATATTAACCTCTGCAAGCAATCCAGAAAAATCTCAGCGGAAATTATTACCAAAATAATAACAACGACAAACAACAAGCATTTTCAAGCACATAAATAAATGTAACAAAATGTGCAAGAGTATCTTAGTGTTTCTTTCAGTTAAGGTCATCTCTTCGGTAACTTGTTGTACTCTTTGTTTTTATCCTTACAGGTGGTAAAAGGCATTGGACAGCTCATCCTTGGTTAACGAATTTTCACCACCTGTATGATAACGTTGCATTCATCTATCACTAACACCCACACCTGGAATTGTGTAATTTTAAAATACGTTCAGAATGAAAAAAAAAAACAAAGTAATCACTTGAATTGTAAGTAATCACTTGAATTGTTAGAACCATCCTTCTCTTTTAATATTTGTACTTTATCAAAAAAAGAAGGATCTAGATGCCAAATGTACACGTGCGTGATTGGCATAAATAAATTAATTAAAGGATAGACTTGTCATATTAAATTTTTTCCAAAGCAAAAGAGTAAAATCACTTCAGGCTAATCATCTGCGTTTTAGTATATAGTGTAATTTCACCTAACATTGCAGCAAAAATGTCCCAGCAAACCACCACCAAGCAACAGATTACAAGAAAAATGTTATTGGATTGTTCAAACCTGGTCTTGCGAAATGGCAGACAGTATTGCATCCTTCTGCCTGTAAGCTGGAAGACTTCTGCGAAATTCCAGCATTTTTTTGCCTTCTGGAGATTCCTAAAGGAAAGGAATAAGAATTTAAAATAACTAACATCATTATATATAAATACTGAGCAAAAATTTTGCATCAAAGTGACAGCACCAGAAAAAAAAAAAAAAAGTAATCCAATAAACAAAGAAAGCTTTATGACAGATTAACAATTACATGACGTTTTTATTCAATGAAAAGCAAATCACATAACTTTATCTTCTTATCCAGTTGATCAACGAATAACTTTGACAGGGAAAAGAAATATAGTTCAATATCTATCAGAGTAAGATGAACCTGCCAAGCCTTTTGCTGATCAAGCAGCTGCATACTTCTCCGGCTTAGAATTTTTCCAATGACAGCATTACTGGAAGCCAATGGCTCAGGTTGCACAAAGAGGCCATCATCAGTCGAGAGACTACCACTGCTTGATTTGGAGAAGGTAGCAGGAAAGTCTCTCTTGGTCTTGGACTTATGAAAGAGGTAATCTCCGAGATAGGTTTCGACTCTTCTCATCAGACCAAGGGGTAAGCTTACCTATCAAATTGTTGAGAGCTTTAGTTAGGCGGACAACACTAGAACGCTAAAATTACAAAATGACAACAGACCAAGGGGTAAGCAATAATCACTGGGAGCAATAGAAACAGTGTCATATTGTGGCCATTTGAGCATACCGGTTTGAGTTCACCATTCCATATCACAAGAGCGGCCAAGAATCCAATAACAGCCGGCACAACATACAACTGTTGATTGTTGACCAAGCTGATGCTAATTAGTTAGTG
The DNA here is from genome assembly GCA_028386065.3 of Turnera subulata. Taxonomy (NCBI): domain Eukaryota; kingdom Viridiplantae; phylum Streptophyta; class Magnoliopsida; order Malpighiales; family Passifloraceae; genus Turnera; species Turnera subulata. Next base: position 53,418 of record JAKUCV010000494.1, on the reverse strand, counting down.
GAGTGTTTGGTGTGATTAAGATGTTAGTGGAGTGGTCATTTTAATTAAAGTGTGATGTGTCCTTTATCATGATGTTTATTCTAATTGTAAGTGTGTTTTGTTGTATATGATGTGCTATTATGAGCATATTAGGTAAAGCAAACCCACTACTTAAAGTAGTAGGGTCAGCTGAGTAGGAATTGTTGGGTTATAGGTTGTTTTTCTGCCTATATATAGAGTCTTGTAATCAGTTTTAATCAAGTGAAATGCAATAAGTAACGTTTTTGGTTTCACTTCATTGTTACTCTGAAATGTTCAGAGTGTTTAAAAACAAAAGATTGTGAGAGATTAGGGAAAAAATCAATGGAATAGTAACCAAGAAAGTTAGCCTTGGTTTTCTGTAAGTTGATTTTCTGCCTATATATTATGTTGTAATCTGAATTCTACAAGTGAAATAAGAGTAAATTGAGTGTGTTTCACTTCATAAAGTGTTTCTTGACTTGTTCATTGAGTGTTCAAGCCAAATGATTGAGTGAATTGAGAGAAAACCAATGGAATAGTAACCTAGAAAACTAACTTTTGCGTTTCTGCAGATTTCTGAAAATTTCCCAGAAAACATTGATGTTTAAATTCCAACATCGATGTTATTGCATTCTGCCGATTTTGTTTAAAGCCCCGAATCAACCAAACATCGATGTTTTAAACCCAACATCGATGTTCTAAGCTTTCGGCAAAATTATTTGAAGTCCCGAATCCTCAAAACATCGATGTTACAATTCTCAACATCGATGTTTTGAGCTGAAAAGCTAACAATTGGTAGCGGAGCAGGTTCTTTCTTTACGGGTCCTGCCTTTTTTGTTTTGCTAGATTCCAAGAAGATGGTTTCTGATTGGAAGATCATTAAAAGGTTGAGGGAAGTTCTTCAATGTTCAGACCTCGATACAATGACGACAAAGATGCTGTGCCATAAGTTGGAAGAAGAGTTCGGCTTGGATTTGTCGGACAGAAAATTGTTTATCAAAAATCAAGTGATTCTGTTCCTTGAAAGTGATGAGCTTAGGAACAATGAAAATGAAGAAATTGAGGAGGAAGATTGCAGTGACGATCCTGTGGAAGATTCAAACACAGAGGTAACAAATGGCTCTGATTTGAATTTCAATGGTGAAAGTGATGAGTTCATTGGTAAGCATTCTGAAAATGATGAATGTTTTGATGATAATGTTGTGGTTGATAAGATTTTCACAGATTATAGTCTTGAAAGTACTATTGAATCTGTGGAAAGTGATGATTCTAGAGTTGTTGTTTGTGATGAATGCTTGGATGAATTTGGATTAATTGATGAAGTGGTTATGCATGATGAGAGTCTTACTGATTTCAGTGATGAATTTGTTGTGAAAAGTGATAATGTTGAATTTGTTGTTTGTGAGAATTTGTATTTGGAGTTCAAAGATTTCTCCAACTGCAAATTAATTGAAGTGGAGAGTGAAAATGGTAGTTCAGGTTTGAAAACACCTGAAACAAAGAATGTTGTTGAGATTGAATGTGTGGATGAGTTTGTTGATTGTGGAATTCTGGAAGTGAATGGAAATGGGAAAAACCAGAAAATCAAAGGGTGGAAAAAGGCTGGCAATCTCATTGAAGATGAATCACTGGAGTTCTATGATATGTTTGATGCTTCAAATGTCAAACTACATAGGAAAAGGTATTTTACCAGGAAAAGGAAAAGGAAAAAGAGGATGAAGAGCTTTCAGTTCTGGAAACAGGCTCAAACTGTTGAAAAGCCTGTTGAAATTAAAGATGAACAGGTTTGAGTTGATTCATTGAAGAGAAGTCATTAGAGTTTTATGATTTGTTTGTTTTTGCACCTGCTAAGAAAAGAATATGTCTTGCAAAAAAAAAAAAAAAAAAAACAAAAAAAGGATTAGGAGGCTTCAAGTCTGTTCACCAAGTTTCTGGCAAGAATCCAGTTCATGTTGTTGAAGAGGTTTGTTGAAGTTGAATATGAAGTTGAAGTTGAAGAGCAGCTTGTTCAAGGGGAAGTTCAAATTCTTTATTGTTCCTCAGAAGATCAATTGGCAGACCTGTTCACAAAGCCCTTGCCCAAGAACAGGTTTGAAATGTTGAAGAGCATGCTGAACATGAAGACCAGCTTGGTCAAGGGGGAGTATTGATTGTTGACCAAACTGATGCTAATTAGTTAGTGGAGTGTTTGGTGTGATTAAGATGTTAGTGGAGTGGTCACTTTAATTAAAGTGTGATGTGTCCTTTATCATGATGTTTATTCTGATTGTAAGTGTGTTTTGTTGTATATGATGTGCTATTATGAGCATATTAGGTAAAGCAAACCCACTACTTAAAGTAGTAGGGTCAGCTGAGTAGGAATTGTTGGGTTATAGGTTGTTTTTCTGCCTATATATAGAGTCTTGTAATCAGTTTTAATCAAGTGAAATGCAATAAGTGACGTTTTTGGTTTCACTTTATTGTTACTCTGAAATGTTCAGAGTGTTTAAAAACAAAAGATTGTGAGAGATTAAGGAGAAAATCAATGGAACAGTAACCAAGAAAGTTAGCCTTGATTTTCTGTAAGTTGATTTTCTGCCTATATATTGAGTGTTGTAATCTGAATTCTACAAGTGAAATAAGAGTAAATTGAGTGTGTTTCACTTCATAAAGTGTTTCTTGACTTGTTCATTGAGTGTTCAAGCCAAATAATTGAGTGAATTGAGAGAAAACCAATAGAATAGTAACCCAGAAAACCAACTTTTGCGTTTCTGCAGATTTCTGGAAATTTCCCAGAAAACATTGATGTTTAAATTCCAACATCGATGTTATTTGCATTCTGCCGATTTTGTTTAAAGCCCCGAATCAACCAAACATCGATGTTTTAAACCCAACATCGATGTTCTAAGCTTTCGGCAAAATTATTTGAAGTCCCGAATCCTCAAAACATCGATGTTACAATTCTCAACATCGATGTTTTGAGCTGAAAAGCCAACAACAACAATGCAGGCTGAAAGTACAGGAAGATGCAACTTTGAGCAGAGTAAATGTCTAAGTAAATGATATGGGCTAAAAGAGCAAAAAGAGCAAAGACAACCAAGAAATATGAGGGTCAACTACATAAAATACAAGGAAGTGTGCTATATTTGAGAAAAAAAAGAAACTGAAGCAGTTCCAATAGAGTGGTTTCCATAGATAAATTCCAACATAATAAGCAGTTACCTCCTCTGTATCAGTTGGGTCTCCGATCCAGTCTGATGCGAGGCTGTTGTTCTTCTTCTTTGGGACTCGATCCCTGCAATAATGTTTGAGTAAATGAACAATTTTCATATGCCAAAAAGAAGGAAAACCAAGATATCGCATAAATCACCTTGTTGTAGAATTAGTGCCACGCTACAACTGATGTCGTTGCCCATCGGGAGTTGCACCTCTAGAAGTACTACCCTTCCTTGTTTGGTGCTGTGCTTTTTGCTCATGATCAGAGATTGAAACATCTCTCTTTTTCATACCCCTAAGCAAATCCGCACTGGTAAAACACACAAATTACATGTTTAAACTTCAAAACATAAGACCGAAAACAGCTGGGTTTGATATTATACATATATATAGAATTGATAATTGTATACTGACCTCTGTTTAGATTCGTCCTTCAAGATCCCCATCTCATCTATGATTGTTGCGCCCGATAATTTGAGGGAACCAACGGGACGAAATTTATAAGTTGGATCACTTTCATAGGCAAATATATCCGCACTCATCTGTGTCCAATTGTGGATATAATCGTCCATCCATAGCGGGAGCGTCATCGCAGTCATGTCCTGAATACAGTCAGCAAAAAATTTCTGAATCTTATCCGATCGAATGGCTTCACACACTATTATGCAAAAGGGCAGCAAATTTGCCATTGCAATCTCCTGAGTTTTTCTGTCCACACCGCAACCTTCACCGCTCTTGATCTCAGACTCAACTTACGCACCTTATACAAATTTTTGACTGATTCCCTAATCGAATCAAAGGAAAACTCTTGATAATGAAATTTCTTTCCCGGTGCTAGAGTTCCATAGGACCCCGAGAACCCAAGGTTGATGGCATTCTCAATATCATCAAACAGATAGGAGTTTTCATCATTGAAATAGAACAAATTAATTGGATTCTCGAAGGACATTAGATACCCATCACGCCGATTTAACCTGTAGGTTATCCAGGAACCATCGCATTTAAAAGTGGCGTCCACCACATGTACCGCGTCATCTTCATCGGCTAGCAGTACCGGAAGAGGTCTAGTGAATTCTTCAAGACATTTCATGACTTCTGCAGCAGTCTCTTCTCCGACCTCTTCCTCAGTGCTACTAATTATGCCAGAAACCACGAGCAGTTCATCCCTCATCATTAACTGCCTCAACTTGGTGGTGAGGGTATTGTAGATGAGATGTTTCTCGACATTGAACGTAACTCGTTTATCCAGCACTATTCTTTTCTTCTTCTTCTTCTTCTTTGCGGCACTGCACTCAGCCTTGGCTTTGGCAGCGGCGGCCTTGGCAGCGCCCTCCGCAATGGCCTTGGCCTTCGCCTCCGCCTTAGCCCTTTCTTTGTCCCTCGCCTTCTTACCTATTCCTTCTCAGGGAGAATTCGCGATGGAGAGGGTGTATTGTGTGTGTGCATGCGGGCGTGAGAAGGGAGGAAGGGGGGTTGGTGTTTCGGGGTTGTGACTTGTGAGTGAGATTTAAAAACTAAATGGCGGGTGTCAGATAATATTATCACAAGTAATCAGTGCTATTCGTTATTACTTATTAGGACTAGTTTTTGTGTACGTGCGATGCACGTGGTACAATTTCGTGTTTTTTAAAAGTAATTTTATGATAATTTAAAGATTTTTTAAAAAAATTAGGTGAAATATTCCTATTATAATTTATAATTTCATACATAAATTACAAATTATTAATATAATAATTACCTACCAAAAAAACTCTTTACCTACCGATTTTGACAATCTTTGTAATCTTTTCTTGCCTCTTTCCAAAGATTACAAAGATTGTTTTTTTTTACCCTACTATTTTTTTGGTAGAAAAGGTGGCTCAAGGCCTATATTAAGAGTTAAACAGCAAGGACATTACGTGGGCGAGCCACGTTTATTACATCTTGGTGAAGAAGAGAAAAACAACCTGTAGGAGCTGAATCTAGGTGATGAAGACCCAGGGGATAGGAAAACCCCAAGTGAGCCAACCAATCTGCCACTTGGTTACCTTCCCGGTATACATGAGCGAGCTTAACCTCCCAAGGACGAGTCAGCCATGATAATTCTTTTATGTTATTATTTTTTTCGTAGTCATTTTTTTTATTCGTAGTTTTCGTTGACTACTCAGACTCTTCTTCTCCATAGTTCTTCTTGATAATAAATTACAAATAAATATGTCATGAGCTCTTGTGATTATTATTCTTTATGATTATTCTTTTTGGAAAACACTATTTTTATTCATGGTTTTCGCTGACTTTTCAGTTGTTCTTTTCATAATTCTATTATTTCCAACAATTATTGTTCTTCATTGTTTATTATTGAGAAAATATGAATGAATATTTATATATTAATCATTATCTTTAAAAAACTTACGTATAGTGTACACAAAGATTTGTTTCATAATTTAGTCAAAAAAATTATTTAGAATTTCTTTTTATTAGAATAAGAATTTATAAATCGATTAAATTCACTCCAAAATAGCATATCCAAATTATAAGAAAGCCTATTATTAATGATATTTGATAATCCTTTGATATTATCAATTATATAATTTAAATTATCAACTTATATTATTAATGAAGGAGATTATTAAGTTATAAATTAAAGTTTGATATGTTTGGTGCGGCTCATCTGCGCCTTTGTCCTCCGTTAACGTAGTAATATAGTCAAAGCCTGGATGCCTCCCCTTTTGACAAAAAAAAAAAACTATATCGATTCCAATTGGACTTAGAAATTCTATCCAGACTATATGGAAATTGCAAATGGAAATCATTAGAAGAGATGAGTTTAGGCATGCTTAACTTTGCATTCTTATTCCCTAGAAAGAATAAAAATTTATAATCTTAATCCTGCTAACCAATTTGCAATACATTAGGCATTTCATTCATAAAGTGATGCAAAACTGAGATTAGCAACCGAGATATCTCCAGCTTATTAGTGATTTTTTTGTGGAGATAACTTCCTCTTATTTACTATCTAAAGGGATGTCAAAACGGCTGCACAATTTTGAGAAAATTAATGATAATAATAATAATAATATGAAACGCCCCGACCCGTATTTACCGTACACAGTAAACACGTGCCGGAACTATGACAACCCAACCCAATAAAGCCCAATGAACAGTGTATAAATCAATAAATTGGCCAGCGGCCCAATAACAAAACTGGAAACCGGCCCTTCGGCCCAACATGGTACTCGTCACCCGAACCCCAGGGACATCAACAACATCAACCATCCGGCCCAATGGCCCAATCACAACATACACACAGCAGTAAACTCAACAATATGCACAGCGGAAGACTTATGACTCACATGATAACATATGCAAGGCCCAATGTAACTAATGGATCCGAGTCCTGTCCGAGGGTACGCATCAGCTTGCCCGGTACGTTCCTGCACTACAAACAACTCATCCTACGGGATGAAACCCCGCAGGCGAGGGGTGAGTCCGAAGCGCTCACCGACGAAAGATAAACAGTGATATATTCAACCATAACACTTTCGAGGTAAACACAACATTCAAATCAGGTGAATCTATCACGAACAACATAACAGTGGATAACAACTCAGACAACAACAACAACAGAGGAAATCATCGCAAACAACACGACAGAGGACTCTCACCAAATCATATCAAGCTCAACCAATCACATCACAAGTAAATTACCATAACAACTATATCAAGACCAATGAATGCTTAATTATTCTTATTACCAATTTTATCTTCTGGGCCCCGTCACTGGACAAGCTAGGGTCGTACCAGGTTATCAATTAATTCCGGATGCTAGGTCAAAAACCAATCCACATAATAGATCAACCGGATATTCGGCATATCCGAGCCACCGCGGATATTCGGCATATCCGAGCCACCGCGGATATTTGGCATATCCGAGCCACTGGGTATTTGGTATACCCTAACCACAGGCAACAACATACTAACCAGATATTCGGCATATCTGAGCCACTGCGGATATTCGGCATATCCGAGCCACCGCGGATATTCGGCATATCCGAGCCACCGTGGATATTTGGCATATCCGAGCCTCTGGGTATTTGGTATACCCCAACCACAGGCATCAACATGCCAACCAAATCAAGTAACCAGACCAAGTAACCGACCATAGCATCCCAAAATTAATTTTCAAACCATCGGGTCGTACCACTACTTCCCACATATATCATCATATCATATCAATTCCAATTTCCACTTTCTACTTTCCAATTTCCATTTCTCAATTATCCACAGTCAATAGTTTATTCCAATTATCCAATCACAACACTGTCTACCGACAACAATCACAATTTCCATAACAGTCAAACAATTATCCAACTTCCTATTAGCTCAAGTTATACAACTGACCATTCCATCAACAGTTTCATAACATCAACTACTCA